>PVKE010006011.1:0-16247 GCA_004027555.1 Craseonycteris thonglongyai
GGGTCCTGCCTGGGCCGGAGCCGGGATTCGATCCTCGGTCCTCATGGCCTCAAAGCGAGCGCTCAACCCGCTGAGCCGTCCCGGCTTTCCCCTACTTTCCTCTTGTAAGGAGAGATATTCAATGTAAGCACCTTTAGGTTTAATTTTGATTTCAATATTTATCACTTAAGATGTTATCCATCTATACAGAAAAAGAGGTGATACAGATACAGTGGGCTAGACACAAACATACAGACACACAAATGATTAAGATAAATATTAGGTGTTATATAATATTACAAGACACTAAATAGAAAACTATTATAGTAAAAATTCCAAGTAGTTTTACTAAATGTAATACATGGAAAAGAGGTCCTAATTGTTTGAGGCATACTACTACTTTCTGTGAGAATAAAAAATAAGAGTTTAGAAATCTTAGTGGGGGAAGCCAGGATGGCTCAGAGGGTTAAGCACTCACTTTGAAGCCCCGGAGACCAAGGATCGAGTTCCAGCCCTGGCCCGTGCAGACCCATATGCTGAACTGGGGTGTGCTTCCCATGTGGGAGGCCCCCAGTTTGGTTCTTGCCCCCTGGTGAGTCCCCTGGCTTGAGAGGGCATGTCTCCCATGCCGGAGCCCCCCCAGTCTTGTTCATGCCCTGCATGGCCCCCTCCAACCTGTGTGGAATGAAACTATATCACAACAAATGGTATACAACTGTGGAGACTGCTCTGGGCCCTCCCCCTTTTCTCTGTCTCTTGAAAACAATAAAATAAATCTTAGAAAAAAAAAAAGGAAATCTGAGTGACGAAATATTCTGCTTTTAACCTTTAAAAACATCCCTGTGTATAGATTTGCTTGACCAATAGAGTAAATTATAAAGTAGCACTATTAAATTTTAGCATTATTTGTGCATTTAATGAAGATATATCTAGATATATAGAAGTATATTATTTTAAATAATGTATATGTGTCTATCTGATGCACTTTAAAAATTAATTGTATTCTTTCACCATCATTAGATAAATTCTCTGAATTTCCACAAAATGAATATTTACTGACAATTCTACTTTAACATTATTGAACTATGTCTGAAGGATATACAATTTGTGGTTTGGGGAGATATAATTAATCAATGAAATGAAAAGACCTTCCCACAGGATATGCCCTTTAACTGTTTTGAATAGAAATTAAAATCTCAAAAATAGAGAGAAAATGAGAAACATATTGGAGTTTTTTATGGTTAAAAATAATTCAAGGGAGTTGCAAATGAGACCTCCGCCACAGAATTAGGGTTCTAGAAGTTCTGCTTACTTCATAAAAAAGACAAAGAAAATGTTTACTCTACTATACCATAGTAGAAGAAAACACGTTTTTACTTTTGCGAATGCTGGTATGGAAAAGATTTCTATGAGAAATAGAAACACTAAATCTATGCCACACTCAGTTGTTAGGGCAGGAATTTCATTTCATTTTATTTTTTAAAAAATTCTTTTATTATATAAGTTTCGGGTATTCAGAATTGTAAGTCCCCGGGGACCGAGGATCAAGTTCCAGCTCTGACCCGTGCGGACCCATATGCTGAATTGTAAGTCTGTGTACGCTGTGATCACCACCACAAGTCTAGTAATCATCTATCACCATACAGTAGACCCCTTCACCCATTTTGCCAGGCCCTCAGATTCCCTTCTGGCAACTTCTAATTCGTATCTATATGTTTATCTTTGTCTTGTTTGTTTTGCTTCTTTTAGATTTTACATAAAAAAGAAATCATGCAGTATTTGTCCTTCTTTCTTTGGCTTAATTCACTTAGTTAGCATAATGCCCTCAAGGTCTATCTATGTTCTGAATGGCAAACTTCATTCTTTTTTCATGGCTAAGTAATATTTCACCGCAAACATATTCCATATCTTCTTAATCCATTTATACATCAATGGACATTTAGGTTGTAACCATATTTTGGCTATTGTGAATAACACTGCAAAGAACATAGATGTGCATATATCTTTTCAAATTGGTGTTTTCTTTTTCTTTGGATAGATATCTAGAAATGTATTAGCTGGGTAATATGACAGTTTTATTATTACTTTTTTGAGGAATCTCCATACCGTTTTCCACAGTGGCTGCACAAATTTACACAACCACCAACAATGTATGAGTGTTCCCTTTTCTCCACATCCTCTCCAATTCTTTCCATTTCCTGTCTTTTATTTTAATTTTTTCTTTTTTAAGATTTATTTTATTGTTTGAGAGAAGGTGAGAGAGAGAGACAGAGAGAAGTGTGAAGGGCCCAGACCAATTTTCATAGTATTGTATCATTGGTTTTTTTGATATAATTTTATTCCACACAGGTAGATGTGAGGCTATGTGAGGCAGAACCGAACTGGGCACCACCTTCATTGAGGTGAGAACCTTTGCTCCCTTCCTGGAAGCAACCAGTTGCGCCACAGCTCAGCATGTGGGTTTGCATGGGTCATGGCTAGTATTCAATCCCTTGACCTCACAGTTGCAAGGCAAGCACTTAACCTGTTAAGCTATCCCAGTAGCTCCTCTTATCTTTTTATTAATGGTTATTCTAACAGATGTGAGGTGATATGTCATTGCTTTTTTGATTTGCATTTCCCTAATAATTAACATTGTTGTGTCTTTCATGTGCCTGTTGGCCATTTATATGTCCTCTTTAAAAAATATGTTTATTCAGACCCTCTGCCCATTTTTTATTCAGGTTTCTTGTTCTGTTTTGATTTTAATTATTTTTCTAATTGTTAAATGTATTTGGGTGACATTGGTTGGAAAAAATTACATAGGTTCTAGGTATACAATTCTACATTTTCATTGTCTATGCACTGCATTATGTGCTCACCACCCAGTCAGTTCTTTTTCCATCACCATATATTTGATGCCTTCTCCCTACTCTCCCACCCCCCACCAATTTTCTCACTCACCTCCCCATTTAACCTCAGATAACCACTAAACTATTGACTGTGTCAGAGAGTTTTTGTCTTTGTTACTTACAATTTTATATTCCACCTATCAGTGAAGTCACATGTTTCTTAATTTTTTTCAGTGGCTTATTTTGCTTAAGGTCTCAAAATCCATCCATGTTGTCACAAATGGCTGTATTCCATCTTTTCTTATCGCTGAGTAGTATTCTATTGTATAAATGTACCACAACTTCTTTATCCAGTCATCTATCAAAGGACAGTTTGGTTGTTTCTACGACTTTGCCACCATGAATACTGCTGCAATGAACATTCGGGCACATATATCTTTGCAAATTAAGGGTTTCAAGTTTTGGGGGTAGACACCCAGAAGAGGGCTTGCTGAGTCATATGGTAATTCCATTCCTAATTTTTTAAGGAATCTCCACACTGCCTTTCGTAGTGGTTGTACCAATTTACATTCCCACCAGCAGTGTATGAGGGCTCCTTTTTCTCCACAGCCTCTCCAGCACTTGTTATTCCTTGTCTTGTTGATTATAGTCATTCTAACAGTTGTGAGGTGATATCTCATTGTGGTTTTAATTTGTATCTCCCTAATTGCTAGTGATGTGGAACAATTTTTCATGTATCTGTTGGCCATTTGTATTCTTCATGGGAGAAGTTTCTGCTCAGGTCTTCTGCCCATTTTTCAATTGAATTGTCTGTTTTGTTGTTGTTGAGTTGTATGAGTTCTTTATATATTTTAGATATTGGCCCCTTTTGAGAGACATTGTTTGCAAATATTTTCTCCTCTTCAGTTGGTCTCCTCTTTCCTTTGATGATGGTTTCTGTTTCTGTGTAGAAACTTTTTAGTTTGATACAGTCCCATTCATTTATTTTTGCTTTTATTTCCCTTGTCTTTGAAGTCAAGTTCATAAAGTCCTCTCTGAACCTGAGGTCTATAAATTTAGTCCTGATGTTTTCTTCTATACAGTTGATTGTTTCAGGTCTTATGTGGAAGTCTTAACTCCATTTTGAGTTAATTTTGGTATATGATGACAGTTCAGTTCAGATTTACTCTTTTGCATGTGATTTTCATATTTTTCCAGCACCATTTATTGAAGAGGCTTTCTTTTCCCCATGGTATTTTTTTTTCTCCTTTGTCAAAAATTATCTGTCCATATATTTGTGGGTTTATTGGTTTTCAATTGTTCCATTGGTCAGTATGTCTCCTTTTCTGCTAATATCAAGCTGTTTTGGTTATTGACATTTTGTAGTATAGATTAAAGTTGGGGAGCATGATACTTCCAGCCTTGATCCTTCTTCATAGGATTGCTTTGGTGATTCGAGGGTTTTTTTTGTGTGGTTCCATATGAATCTGATGATTTTTTAAATCTATTTCTCCAAGGATTGTGAGGGATTTTGATGGCAATTGCATTAATTCGGTATCTTGCTTTTGTTATAATGGTTATTTAACTATCTTGATTCTTCCAATCCATGAGCATAGAATATCTTTCCATTTGTGTGTGTGTGTGTTCTTCAGTTTCTTTCAAGTGTCTTATAGTTTTCTGTATACAGTGATCCCTTGTTTTTCGTGGTTAATGGGGACCAGAACCTTCTGTGAAAGCTGAAAAACCGCGAAGTAGGATTTGCCCCTAGGAATTTTCTCATTGGTCGATGTCGCACCGGAAACCAATCATGCGCCTTTATGAGAGCCCGTGGTATGTACTCTGAGTCGACTCATCTCTTTGTTTGACATGCAGGGATCCTTCTCTCTCGGGCATCAACATGAAACAATGCTCCTTTCCATAATGTGGCTGCCGACATGGTTGTATTTTTTCATTTTTATTTTTTGATGAATGTTTTGGAAAAACCCGCGAAGTACTGAAGCCGCAAACCATGAAGCGCGAAGTGGCGAGGGAACACTGTATAAGTCTTTCACGTTCTTTGTAAAGTTTATTTGTAGGTATCTTATTCTTTTTGTTGTGATCGTGAAAGGTATCATTTTTCTGGGAAGCCCGGATAGCTCAGCAGGTTAAGTGCTCTCCTTGCAGCCCTAGGGTCTGAGGTTTGAATCCCAGCCCTGGCCCATGTGGACCCATATGCTGAACTGGGGTGTGGCCCCAGTTCAGTTCTCACTGGTATGAGCTTCCTATGTGGGCAACTCTTGGTTTGGCCCCAGCTCACGAGGGTGTGCCTCCTATGTGTGAGGCCTTCATCTCATTTCCCACCCTGCACAGCCCCCCTACCACCTTTGTGGAATGAAACTATGTCAAAAACTGATGACATGTAACAATGGAGAATGCTCTGGGCCCTCCCCCTTCTCTTTGTCTCTCCCTGCCTCTGTCTCTATCTCTGTCAAAAACAATAAAACTAACTTTAAAAAATGGTATCATTTTTTTCTGAAGTTTTGTTGTTCATATCTAAAAATGCTGTGTATTTTTGTACACTGATTTTGTATCCTATAACTTTACTGTATTAATTTATTGTTTTTAATAGTTTTCTGGTGGAGTCAGGACCAAGTGGGATGATTCATTCCAGGGGCACATGGATTGTTCAACATATGTAAATTGATCAAAGTGATACACCACATAAACAAGATAAAAATAAAAACCATTTGATTATATCAATTGATACAGAAAAGGCATTTCACAAGATACATCCATTTATGATTAAAACAGTTAATAAGATGGATATAGAAGGACAGTACCTCAACATATTAAAGGCCATATATGACCAACCCTCAGCGAATATCATACTGAAAGGGTAAAAACTGAAATCTTTTCTTCTAAAATCAGAAACAAGACAGGAATGTACCCTGTTACCACTGCTATTCAACACAGTGTTGAAAATTCTAGCCAGAACAGTCAGGCATGAGAAAGAAATAAAAGGCATCCAAAATAGTAGTGAAGTTAAACTGTAACTTTTTGTAGATGACATGATCCTTTATGTAGAAAACCCTGCTTGTTTTTTTGTTTTTGAGTTGTATGAGTTTTTACATAGTTTGAAAAACCCTTATCTAATGTATAATTTGCAAATATCTTATCCCATTCAGATTACCTTTTTATTTTGGTGCTTGTTTTCTTCACTGTGTAGAGCTTTTAGTTTGAAGTAGTTCTATATGTTTATTTTTATCCTTTTTTTTCTTGCCTTCGGAGACAGATTTACAAAGACATTGCTAAGACTACTGTGAAAGAATGCATGTCTATGTTTTCTTCTTGAGATGTTATGGCTTCAGGTCTTATGTCCTAGCCTTTAATACATTTTGAGTTAATTTTTTATATAGTGCAACATACTGGTCTAGTTTTATTTTTTTGTATGTGGCTGTTCAGTTTTCCCAATACTATTTATTAAAAAACTGTCCACCTTCCATTGTATGTTCTTAGATTACATATAATGTAAGCTTTGTCTTAGATTATGTATATCTGTATTGGTTTATTTCTGTCTCTCATTAAATTCCATTGACCTGTGTATTTGTTTTTATGTCAATATACTACTTTGATTACTATAGCTTTATAGTATAGTATAATGGGGTGCCAAAAATATGTATATACAGTTAAGAGATGTTATCTATATCTTTTTGAAGTTGAATTGAATTATGATAGCAATGTGTAGTGTGATGTTCACTCAAATGAATACTAGTGTCACCATCTGAAAGGAAGGATAGTCAAAAAACATAGTGGAAGCATAGTTGTTATTACAGGACTGCAAGATCATTTTGAAGTGTCACTTGAAATTCAAGAATTTTGTGGAAGTACAACAATGGAATTGTAAGTATGCAACAGAAACTCTAACACACCTAATAAGTGCACACATTCGTGATAAGTTTGAGACACATAATAAATTGAAATGACATATACAGTGATACAAGTAGACATTTTGGTCAATATTGTTCAAGCAGTAGTTTACCATAATCAGACCTGTCTGAACACTAATGGTAGCAGCCACTTTGAGCACTTCTTGTAATTGCTGAAGTCAAACGTGACTTTGTATTCAACTTTTATTATTGGTATATGAGTATATTGAGTATTACAATTTTAATACAGTATTCTTATTTCTTAAAATCTGTGTAACTTTTTTATGTCTTTTGGCACCCTCTATATTTTGAAATCAGAGAGTGTAACATGTTCAGCTTTGTCCTTCTTTCCCAGATTGTGTTGACTGGTCAGGATCTTTTGTGGTTCTACATGAATTTTAGAATTATTTTTCCTAGTTCTGAAAAACATGCCTTGAAATTTTGATAGAGATTGCATTAAATCTGTAGATTGCTTTGGGTGGTATAGAAATTTTAATAATGTTAATTCTTCCAATTCATGAGCAAGAAATATCATTTTGACTTGGAATCATTTGTATGTGGATATCTAAAGCTATATATCACAGGATCTAGCAGGAGCAAAGACAAAACTGCCTAT
This sequence comes from Craseonycteris thonglongyai, assembly GCA_004027555.1. Classification (NCBI taxonomy): domain Eukaryota; kingdom Metazoa; phylum Chordata; class Mammalia; order Chiroptera; family Craseonycteridae; genus Craseonycteris; species Craseonycteris thonglongyai. The sequence continues at coordinate 7,311 of PVKE010006011.1, forward strand.
AAAATAATTCTACCATACAGTAAATCCAATTCACCTACAGAAAAAAAATAATGCTGCTAAAGATGAACTCATGAATTAAATATACAAACAACACAAAAAAATGTATCAGTATTGAGAGAATCAGCAGCATAGGAAATAGAAGAACTGCTAATCTCAAATACTATCTATCTATATACACACATATATATATATACACACATATATACATGTATATGTATATATATATAATTTTCTAGAAATAAGTACAACATAAATATGTTTACAGTTATTAGATCAATAAAAATTGAAATAAAAATCACAAGAAAGAATATCAGACTAGGGGGAAATAATAATTTTAAAAGAACCACATAGAATTCTACCATTAAAGTACCTGAACTCAATATACAGAGAAATAATACTTATATCATTAGTTCCAACAAATATATATGAGGTATGTGTTCATAAAAGAGCAAACTAGTGAATTCATTATGTTTTATGCTCTATTTTCATAGCTGAAATTCTAAAAATTATATTTTATAAACATTAAATAAACCCTGATAACAGCCAGTAGTAACAAAAAACAAAAAGTTGCCATGAAATGTTTAACTTGATTATGGAGATGCTATTCCTGTCCTAGAGGTCTCATTAGATAACAAAGGAACAAATATGTCCAGACATGTCAAAATGGGAATCCTTGGGAGAGTGATCCCAGCAAAATGGCCCATTAGGAAGCTCTATACTCTTGTTCCCCACACACACATAGCAAGAATAAAAATAACCACCAAACAAAAAACCTGAGTGTAATAAGTTTGTAGGAGCTATGGAACACAATCAAAGGTTACAACAATCAAGCAAGTATTCAATTAAAAATAAAATGTCATCTTTCAAATGTTTTAAAAAACTGGAGGATATCATCACGATGGCAGATAGGTAGATTTCTGAAACCTCTCCTGGAAATTACAACAAATTGAACAACTATAATTCAATGAAAGAATCCCTAAGCAACACTTATCTACAGTTGAGAGACCCACTCATAACAAGAAAACACCTGAAGTTGGAAATAAGAGGGTGAGCTTGGAAAGATGGGAGGGGGCATTATGGATACAGGACTGTAAGATGCAGTCTAGAGCCCAGGAGAGAAGAGTAAGAAAGGATCTGAGGAAAGCAGGCGGAAGCCCATCACAGCCCTGGAAGAAAGAGGGACTGAGATGGTGGAAGTATTGGAACCTGGGCAGGTGCTCAGCATAATCCCAGGGAAAAGAAAGACTAGGACATGGCAGGTGTGAAACATAGGCCCAAAGTCTCTATGTAGTCTCAAAAAAGAAGAAGACTGAGACAGTGGCAAGTGTGAAACCCGGCTGGTGCTCAGCATGGTACCAGGAGAAGAAAAAGAAAGAAAAAAAAAGACTGGAGCGCAAGAACTCAGTGCAGGCCTGGGAGAGAAAAACCTGAGACTGCAGTGTGCATGCCTTCTCTAGTCCCATACAGTCCTGACGGAGGGACCAGCATATAACACTATAATACTGCTGAAACCAGCACCCAGGGTAGAGACCTCGGGGCATACAGAAAGCATCAGTTTGCATTGCCCTTACCACCGAGTAAAAAACAAAGACACATTGCCCTGCCACTTCCTCCAACACTCTCAGAGCTTACCTCCCCAACCTCTGCCCAGTGTTTACAGGGAAGGAGTGGTAAGGGCTAGTCAACTGCAGAACAGGAATCACCATTATTCAGCACCATAACACATCTGAGCCTCTACCAGGCTGAAATGGCAGGGCCACTCAGGGAAGCTGAACCACACAGACACTGCAGCTTTCTGGCTGCATGGTTAGTACTGCAGTTCCAGAGACACAAAGCTCCATTGCCCACCACATCCTCTTATGTGGGTGGTGTACTGAGATCAAAGCGATTGAGTTGAAGAAGAGAAGCCAACCTCCCAGAAAATCTCTCTTATGGGAAGACTGAAAAATCAACAGAAAATGAACTACCATGCCCAAGAGAGAATATAAAAGCACTCCAGCAACACCTACTGGGAAGCAAAGAAAAAGACCTCTTCATATTTACTGGTGGTGAAATCTACTCTTGCAGATCAAAGCCCAGGAAGAGAAACACACTAACAAAGTTATTCATATTTAAGAATAGAAAGCTGCTTAGAAAGAAAATTTTAAAAATCTCTGGAAAAGAAACTCAAAAACATATAAATTTGTGATTTAGAAGACAGAGAATTAGGAATGCCAGGATAGCTCAGCTGCTGAGCACTTGCCCCACAATCATGAGGTCCAGGGTTTGATTCCTGGCCCCAGCCCATGCGAAGTCCATATGCCAAACTGAGGCACAACTGGTAACCCCTGAGATGACTCAATGGTGAGGTTCTTGCTTCCCATTCAGGAGATCCTCAATTCAGTTACCTCCTTGTGTGGTCCCACATCCACCTTTGTAGAATGAAACCATGTCACAACTAATGATGTACAACTATGAAGATTACTCTGGGCATTCCCCCTTCTCTCTCTCTCTCTCTCTCTCTCTCTCTCTCTCTGTCTCTCTCTCTCTCTCTCTCTTTCTCTCTGTCTCTCTCTCTCTCTCCCTCTGTCTCTGTCTCTCTTTCTTCTGTCTCTCTTTCTCCCACCTCCCTTCTCAAAAAAAAAGATGGAGAATATAAGATTACAGTTATTAAAAAACTCAAGAAAATTCAAGAAATCTCAGATAAACAGTTTAATGAACTCAAAGAAAGAAACCATGAACAAAAGGAACATTTCTACAAAGAGATTTAAATTCTTTATTTTTTAAAGATTTATTTTATTGTTTTTGACAGACAGAGAGAGACCGTGAGAATGGGGAGGGCCCAGAGCAGTCTCCATAGTTGTATGTCATCAATTTTCAACATGGTTTCATTCTGTACATGTTGGCGGGGGGCTGCACAGGGCAGGAACTGGGTTGGGGTTCACCCACATGTGAGGAACACCCCCACAAGCTTTGGGTCAAACTGGGGCCTCCCACATCGAAGTTCACCCTGGCAGGAATCGAACTGGGGGCTACACCCCAGTTCAGTATATGGGTCCTCATGAGGAGGGGGCAGGACTCAATCCTCGGTCCTCAAGGCTGCAAAGCGAGTGCTCATCACACTAAGCCATCCTGACTTCCCTGAGATTTAAATTCTTAAAGAAGAACCAAATAAACATTCTGGAGATAAAGAACTCAGCAAAAGAGATGAAGAGTGAATAGCTAGCTTAGGAAGCAGAGCCAACCAGTGGAGGAAAGAATTAGTAATAACAAAGATAGAAATGTGCAGATTATACAGATGGAATAAGAGAGACTTGAGAGTTGAAAGAACAAAAGAGCTCTGAAAGAAATATCTGACTCTATCAGAAATAAAAAATAAATAAATAAAAATAGTAGGTTTACCAGGAGAAGAGAGCAACAAGGACATAGAGAGTCTATTCAAATAGACAATAAAAACTTCCCAAACCTATGGAAATAACTGGAGCCTTGAATCCAAGAAGCAAACAGAATACCTATCTACCTAAACACTAACAGACCTTCTCCAAAGCATATTATATTGAAGCTGTCAAAGATCAACAACAAAGAAAATATTCTGAAAATAGTCAGGGAACAAAAGATGGTAACCTATAAATGAAAGACCATTAGATTATCATTAAACTTCTTATAGAAACCCTCCAAACAAGGAGGGAGTTAAGTATTCAAAATATTGAAATAAGAAAATTACCAGCCAATAATAATGTACCCAGCAAAGTTATCCTTTAGATAACTTAGAAGGAGGCATAAAGACCTTTCCAGATATACAGAAACTAAGAGAATTCTTCAGCACAAGACCTGCATTATAAGAAATACTGAAGGAGCCTATTTGAACATGAACAAAAAGTCAATATAAATAGAAATAAATTGTGACAAAAAATAAATAAAATAAAAACATAAGAGTGAAGACAATAAAGGTCTGAATTCCCAAAAATAAGTTTAAGAAAAAAGAGTACTGTATATATGAAACTTTATTTTACATAAACTTCATTGTGACCACTCAAGAAATAAAAATAAAATTCCAGAAATGAGACACATAACATAAAAAATAATAATAAAGAAACAGAGAAAAAGAATCATAGAACACCATCAAACTAAAATAACAGACAGAAAAAAAAAGTAAAGGAATAATGGAGATACCAAGCTACCAGAAAACAGAAGATGAAATGGCTAAAGAACATCTTTATATATCAATTATCACTTTAAATGTAAATGGATTGAACTCACAAATGAAAAGATATAGAGTAGCAGATTGAAGTAAAAACAAAAAACAAACAAACAACAACAACAGCAACAAAAACAACTATATGCTGCCTCCATGATACAAACCTCAGATACAAAGACAAATGTAGTGTTAAAATGATAGTGTAGAAAACAGTACTTCAAGCAAATAGCATCCAGACAAATGCAGACTTGTATAACCAGACTTGTATCTGACAAAACAGACTTCAGGATACTAAAGGTAATAGGAGACAGAGATGGACATTTCATAATAATCAAGTAGACAATACAACAAGAGGACATGACACTTATTAATATAAAAGGTATCCCAAAATTCACGCAAGTAGTAATTTTGATAGAAAACACAGGTTTATAATTAAAAATTGTAAATTTTTATTGCTCAACAATGAAAAGGTTAGTCTTTTGTGTAGCTCTCCATTTTTAAAAGGCCAACATTTTTTTTTAAAGGAATATCTTATTTTATTTTATTTATTTATTTTTTTTAAATTTATTTTTGACAGAGAGAGAGAGACAGAGACAGAGACAGAGAGAGAACGGAACTGGGGGAGCTCCCAGTTCAGCACATGGTTCCGCACGGGTCGGGGCCGGGATTCGATCCTCAGTCCCCAGTGCTGCAAAGTGAGCACTCAACCCACTGAGCCATCCCAGCTTCCCCAGCTCTCCATTTTTAATAACCCTGGACTGTCAACTGTCACGCTGTTTTGTTTTGTTTTTCTGTTGGCAACACTTTCCTGCACTAATGAGGCAGAATTCAATTCTTGTGTGAATTTTGGGACACCCTATATATGCCCCCAATTATGAAGCACCAAGATTTACAAAGCAACTACTAACAGAACTAAAAGGAGAAACTGATAAGAACATAGTTATAGTTAGGGTACCTAAATACCCCATTAACAGCCATGGACATATCATTCAAACAGAAAATAAAGAAGAAAATATCACCTTTAAATGAAATATTATAGCAAATAGACATTATCAACATTTATAGGACTATATCCTACAAAACTAGACTACACATTGTTTTCTAGTGCACATGGAACATTCTCAAGGATAGAGCACTTGCTGGGACACAAAACTTGCCTCAGCAAATTCAGGAAGATTGAAATCGTGCTAACTTTATTCTCTGACCACAAAGCCTTGAAATTGGAGATATGTTGAAAGAGAAAGCAGGAAAAAAACACATATATGTGGAGATAAAACAACACATTATTAAAATATGACTAGGTCAAAGAAGAAGTATCACAAGAGATCAAAAAATACACAGAAACAAATGAGAATGAAAACATATCGTATCAAAATTATTGGGATTCAGTGAAAGCAGTATTAAGGGAAATTTTTATATTATCACAGGCCTTTCTCAAAAAACAAGAAAAAATCCAAATAAAGAATCTAACATCTTTAGAAAACTAGAAATAGAAGAACAAATGAAACTTATAGTCATCAGAAGGAAGGAAATAATAAAAACAGAGCAGAACTAAATAAAATAAAGAATAAAACAAACAAATAAATTAGTTAATGCAACAAAGAGGTTCTTCTTCTAAAATATTAATAAAATTCACAAAACTCTGGCTGGACTCACAGATGCAAGGAGAGAAAAGACACAAATAATCAAAATAAGAAATGAAAGAGAAGTATGATGGACTCTATAGAAATACATTCATATAAGGAAACTATGAAGGACTACATGCTACAAAATTGAGTAACCTAGAAGAAATGAATAAGTTTTTAGAAACATATACCTACCTACACTGAATCATTAAGAACTGGAAAATCTAAGTAGACCAATAAACAGTAAAAAAATTGAAACAATCTTCAAAAGCAAGGGTATCCAACTGTTTGGCTTCCCTGGGCAACACTGAATAAAGAATTGTCTTGGGTCACACATAAAATATGCTAACATTAAGGATAGCTGATGAGCTAAAAATAATTGGGAAAAAAGAAAGCCCTCATAATGTTTAAGAAAGTTTACAAATTTGTGTTGGGTCACATTCAAAGCCATTTGGGCCACAGGTTGGACAAACTTGATCTAAAATCTCCCCAAAAGCAAAAATCCAGAAACAGATGGCTTTACTAATGAATTCTACCATACATTCAAATAAGATTTAATACCTGTCCTTCTCAAACTCTTCCAAAATATTAAAGAAGAGCCAATACTTCTTAACCTATTTTACAAAGTCGTGATACCAAGACCAGGTAAGGATAGCACAAAAAAGAAAACTACAGACCAATATCTCTGATGAATGCAGGTACAAAATTTCTAAATAAAACAATAGCGAATACAATGCAACAATACATTTAAAAAATTATACATCACCATCAAGTGGTGTTTATTCTAGGGACACAAGAATGGTTCAATATATGCAAGTCAATCAAGTTGTATACCACATAAAGAAAACAAGAGATTAAAACAATATGATTATATCAATTGAGGCAGAAAAAGCATTTGACAAAATACAACATCCATTTTTAATAAAAACACCTAAAAAAATGGGTATAGAAGAAAAGTACCTCAATATAATGAAGGCCATATATGACAAAATCTTCAGCTAATATCACACTGAATGATGAAAAATTGAAACCTTTTTCTCTAAAATCAGGAATGAATCAGGGATGTCCCCTGTCACCACTGTTATTCAAACTAATACTGGAAGTCCTAGCAAGAGCAATAGGGCAAGAGAAAGAAATAAAAGGCATCCAAATTGGAAATGAAGAAATTAAATGATCACTTTTTGCACACAACATAATTCTTTACATAGAAAATCCTAAAGACTCCACCAGAAACTATTAAAAATAATAAATGAATATACTAAAGTCACAAAATACAAAATAATTGTACAAAAATTCATTTCATTCTTATATACCAACAATGAAACTTCAGAAAAAAATGAGAAATAAAACCTTTTGCAATTATAACAAAAGTAATAAAATACATAGTAATAAACTTAAAAAATGACACTATTAAAATAAATTGAAGAAGACACAAAGAAATGGAATAATGGGGAAGACGGGATGGCTCAGTGGATTGAGCGCTCACTTTGCAGGGCCGGGGACTGGGGATCGAGTCCCGGCCCCGGCCCGTGCGGACCCATATGCTGAGCTGGGAAGTTCCCCCAGTTCAGTTCTCTCTCTGCCTCTGTCTCTGTATATCTTTCTCTCCTTCTCTCTGTCAAAAATAATAAAAAAAATAATAATAACAAAAAGAAATGGAAGAATATTCCATGTTTATGCATTGAAAGAACATACCACAAAAAACAGAAAGATATTCCTTGTTTGTGGATCAACATAGTTAAAATGACCATATTATCCAAAGCAATACACATACCTAATATAATCCTTATCAAAATCCCAATGGCATTCTTTAAACAAATAGAACAAAAAAGTGTCCTTAGATTTGTATGAAATCATAAAAGGCTTTTAATATCCAAAGCAATCCTGAGAAAATAGAACAAGGCCAGAGGTATAAAACTCCCTGATTTCAATTTATACTACAAAGTGACAACAATCAAAACAGCATGCTATTGGCAGAAAAACAGATATACAGACCAATAACATTCTATTGAAAACCCTGAAATAAACCCACATGTATTTGGGAAGATGATTTTCAACAGAGGCCAAAAACTAACAATGGAGAAAAGAAATCCTCTTCAACATACTAGGTGTAATCAGAAAATATGGTGGCAGTGAATGCGGCTGCTGAGTGCCATCCAAAGTAAAGGCAGGGATTTTCATACAGGAAGCAGCATGGCAAACCTCAGTAACACTGTGTGACAAGTTCCGACTTATTTATTGCTCCTCAGTCAGTTGTGAGCTATGGTTGAGAATATATATATTTTAAAGGGTGCCATAAATCACAGCCCATGAACAATGTATTAACATAAATTTCTGTCAAATAAAAACATAACGGTGTGTCCCCATCCACCTTATTCACCAGATCTGGCACCATGTGATTTCTGGCTCTGCCCCAAAGGCAAAATTATCATGAAATATAAACAGTTTGAATTGATTCAAAAAATTAAGGCAGCCACGACAGTGCAACTAAAGACATTCATGAAAGAGAACTTCCAGAACTGCTTCAGAAAGTGGAAAGAACGATGAAATAAGTGTGTTGTAAGCAACACGGAGTATTTTGAGGGGGATTATTGGCAATGTGTCTTTTACTATAATGATTTTTAAAAATTTAAACATCCACCATATTTTCTGATTATATCTTGTATGGTGCTGGGAAAACTGAAAAATCATGAGGAAAAGAATGAACCTAGAATGTAACCTATCACCATATAACCTAATTAACTAAAAATGGTTCAAAAATCTCCACATAAGACCTGAAATAATAAATTGCATAGAAGAAAACATTGCTACTAAATTTATGGGCCTAGGTTTCAGGGACAAATTTATGAAATTGACCTCAAAGGCAAGGGAAATAAAAGCAAAAATAAATGAATGGGACTATATCAAGCTAGTTAAAATGCTTTTGCACAGCAAAGGAAACCATCAATAAAACAAAGAGGCAAGAGGCAAACACCCATATGGAAGATGATATTTGCAAACAATGCTTTTGATGAGGAGCTAATATCTCTTCATCAAAAAGAAAAAAAGGGAAGCTGGGATGGCTCAGTGGGTAAAGCGCTCACTTTGCAGCCCTGAGGACCAAAGATCGAATTTCAACCCCAGCCTGTGCAGACT
>PVKE010006011.1:16347-56319 GCA_004027555.1 Craseonycteris thonglongyai
TCAGTGGGTTAAGCGCTCACTTTGCAGCCCCGGGGACCAGGGATCGAATCCCGGCCCCGGCCCATGCAGACCCATGTGCTGAACTGGGAGCTCCCCCAGTTCAGTTCTCTCTCTGTCTCTGTATCTCTCTCTCTCTCTCTCTGTCAAAAATAAATAAAAATAAATAAATAAAAATAAAAATATTAAAAAAAAAAAGGAAACCAGTTAAAAAATGGACAGAAGACCCGAGTAGATATTTCTCCTAAAAAGATATGAAAATGGGCATCAGATTGAAAAACATAAAAAAGCAAAAAAAAAGCTTAATTTCACTAGCTATTAGGAAAATGCAAATCAAAACCACAATAAGATATTACCTCACACCTGTTAGAATGGCTACTATCAATAAGGCAAATAATAAAATGTGTTGAATAAGTTGTAAAGAAAAATGAACCCTCCAACACTGCTGGTGGGAATGTAAATTGGTACAGTTACCATCAAAAACAGTATAGGGATTCATCAAATGAAAATAAGTAAGAATAGAGTTATTATACAATCCAGCAATCCCTCTTCTGGGCATTTACCAAAAAAAACTCTGAAACCTTTTGTCTGCAAAATATATGTATTCCAATGTTCACTGTAGTATTGTTCATGGTGGATAAGACATGGAAGCAACCAACGTTTCTTTTGAGATATGATTTAATAAAGAAGATTGGTACATATATAAAATGAAATATTACTCAGCCATAAGAAAAGGTAATTTACTACCACATGACAACTTGAATAGATCTTGAAATTATCGTGGTAGGCGAAATAAATGAGACAGAAAATAAAGTCAAGAACCATATGACTTCACTCATATGTGGGATATAAAACTGAATGCAACAGAAGAACAAGACAAAGGAAAAAAACTCTTAGACAGATATAATAGTTAAGTGCTTACAAGAGGGTAAGGTGATGAGAGTGATGTAAGGAGGGGGTTTATATATATGATGATAAAAGGAGAACTGATTCTGGGTGGTGAGCACAACAATGCAGTATATAAATGATGTACTATAGAATTGTACACTTGACAACTATATAAAGTTACTAACCAATGTCACCCTAATACATTTAATTTAAAAAATGTTAAGGTACCGGTACTTTTGTATTATTTTCCCTCCAATTCTTAACTCTCTTGCAGCACACAGAAGTTTTGATCTTGAGTAATAGAAACATGGTTACCAATTCTTCTCCTTGAACCGAGGAATACAGAGTAGACCTTCTTTACAAATTACTATGTATGTTTATTCTAACCTGACTAGAGAGTATTTGTATATCTGATTTGCTCATCTCTGTCTGGTATAAATAGGAACATAGTTAGTAAAAGCAACTAGCACTACTTATAAAAGCTGTTAAGGAAACAACAAATCCCACAGAGAGCTGGAATAAGAGATTCTAGGTAGAGATCTACAACAGGTTATCTAAAGCCCAAACATAAAAATCTGGGGTGAGATTCGTTAGGAAATGAGAACATACAAAGGCAATTACATATACAGAAGAACTTAGAAAGTCATGTGTATGCCTAAGCAAGACATGTGCTCAGGTATCCTGAGGAGACCTAAAAATTTCACTTTAGCTGACCTCTAGGCTCACAGCAAGCCAAATGAGTTAAGGAAGAAATGCATTTCCACAGAGCTAATCTGAGAAAGGGGGTTATTTCTTTCTCTTTCTCCTCTTTCTCTCCCTTTCTGTCACTGTCTCTATCTCTTTCTTTTGGTGTTTGTTTGTTTCTTTCTTTGTCTTTTTCAGATTGTGAGATTCAAGAAAATCTATCAAAAATAAAAACAAACAATCAAACAAAAAACTGCTGTGAAGAAGCTAAGAAAACAGAGACAGTGAGTACACACACCAAGGAATAGTCTTTTTGAAAAGTGGTTTGAAAATGTCTCAAAGCAGTGAAATTCAAAAACCTTCAATAATCAAAACAATAACAACAAACGAAAAAAGGAGAAAAAAAACCCCAATAATAAACACTAGGAAATGGAGAGAATCTAAGTTGCATCATTATAAAAATCAAATACTAATTTTTAAAAACAAAAGATCTGAAGTGTTCCAGGATAGCTCAGTGGTTAAAAGTTTGCCTCATAATCACGAGGTCCTGCATTTGATTCTCAGCCCAGGCCTATGCAAACCCTTATGCTGAACTGCAGCACAACTGGTAACCACCAGGATGATACAGCAGTGAAGGTTCTGGCCTCCAATCTGGGAAGCACTTGATATGGTTCCCTCTCTACATGGTCCCACAACCCCCTGTGTGGAATGAAACCATGTCACAGTTAGTGATGTAAACTATGGAGACTACTCTGGGTTCTCTCTCTCTCTCTTTCTCAATCTCTCTCTCTCTCTCTCTCTCTCTCTCTCTCTCTCTCTCTCTCTCTCTCCCACCCTCCCTCCTATCAAAACAATAAAATAAATTTTTAAATATTATACACACACATACACACACACATACATATATGCATATATAAGTATGGTTTTTTTCATCCAGCATGCAAAGAAACAGGTTATAGTTAATTCAAAGGAACAAAATAGTTAACAGAAAGAGTTCTTGAGGTAACCCAGATACTGGTTTTACCAAACACACACTTTGAAACAACTGTCTTAACTATACTCAGATAAAAATAAGCAAAGAAGTAAAAGAAATTCATAACATAATACATGAACAAAAGCAGAATGTCAAAAAACAGAAATTTAAAAAGAAAACCACACAGACAATCATGAGTGAAAAACTAAAATAACAGAAATTAAAACTACATTAGAGGGGTTGAACAACAGATTTACAAGAACTGGTGAACTTGAATGTATGACAATTAAATTTACTAGTTTGAGGTGCAGAAAAGAAGAAAATGTACTCAAGTAAACACAGCATAAGGTTACTGTAGAACACCATCAAACAGAGTAACATAGTAAATAAAAATATCAAAAGAATAAAGAAAAGGGAAGAAAAATATTTGTAAAGACTATGGCCAAATTTTTCTCAAATAAAAACATAATTTACAAATCAAAAAATTTTAATGAATCCCAAGTAGACTAAACCCAAAGAAAATCTAACCGAGACATATTATAATCAAAATGTTGAAAACCAAAGATAGTACTGAATCTTAAACACAGGAATAGAGAAGTCATTTGACATGTTGAAGGAATCCTCAACAAAATTTTCAGCCAATTTCTCATTAGAAACCTTAAGGCAAGTAGGCAGTGAGATAATATATTTAAAGTGCTGAAGAAGTAACTTGTCATCTAAAACTTTTTATATGGCAAGGCTGCCCTTCAAAAATAAAGGAGAAGTTAAGACATTCACAGGTTTAAAAAATAAAATGAAATAACTAAGAAGCTGGGGAGATTTTTACTACTAAAACTGCCATACAAGAGATGATAAAAGGAGTCCTTCTGTATTCATAGAAGATACTAGAAGTAATTTGAAGCAATATGAACATATAAAGTGCACTGCTAAAGAGAAATATCATCGGCAAGTAAAAACTCCCTATTATTATATTTGGTTGGTAGCTCACACTTTTTTTTTAATATAAATTTAAAAGAAAAAATATATAAAAATAATTATAAATTTATAATATTAGGCACACAATATAAATATGTAATTTGTGGCATCAATAACATAAGGGAAAATGGAAGTTTATAAGGGTAGAGTTACATAGGCAATTGATAAGTTGGTAATAATTCAAATTAGATCATTATATTTTTAGAAGCTATATGCAATCCTGATGGTAACCTCAAAGAAAATACCTATGGATATACACAAAAGGAACTAAAAAGAGAAACAAACCTGTCACTACAACAAGTCCTCTAAAAACAAAGGAAGAGAATAATGAAGCAAATGAAGGACAAAAAAAAATGTTATAAGACATATTGAAAACAAATAGTAAATGGCAGAAACCCTCCCTTATAGGTATTTACTTCAAATGTAAATTGATAACACTCTTCAATCAAAACTCATAGTTTGGTAGAACAGATGGAAAACATGATCCAACTATACATTATCTTCAAGAAACGTACTTTAGAATGAAGACAAATAATTTGAAAGCAAAAGGATCAAAAACAGATACTCAGTGCTGATAGTAAGTAGCTACTCAAGTCTCAAACAGAATGAACTTTAAATCAAAAACTGTTACAATAGATAAAGAAGGATGGTATGCAATGGTGAAAAGGTCAATTAACCAAGAATAAATAGTGATAAGCATACATGATCCAAATATTGTAGATACAATGTCTCTGATGCAATATCGACAGATTTCAAGTAAGAAATAAACAACTCTACAATAGTAGTTGAAAACTTTAAAACTCCTAATTTCAATAATAGAACAATAAGATAAAAGTCCAATAAGGAATTAGAGAACTTGAAAATTCCATAAACCAATTGGATCTAACAGACATACAATCATTTTACCCAACAACAAAACAATAGACATTTTTCTCATGGGCACATGAAATATTTTTTTAGTATAGGACATAAATTAGGCAATAAATAAACCTTACTAAATTTTAAAGATTGAAATCATACAAAGCAATAGTCTGACTACAAAGAATGAAACTAGAAACCAACATAAAAATAGCAAAATTCACAAATATATGGAAATTAAACATAACACCTTTAAACAACAAAATGGTCAAAGAAAAACAAGAAAAATTGGAAAATACTTTGAGCTAAATGAAATCACAAAGTAGCAAATCTTATGTGATGAAGAAAAAGCAGTACTAAGAGAAAAATTTATAAAAGGAAATGTAAACATTAAAAATAAAAAATGTTTCAAATCAATAATATAACTTTGTACTTAAAGAGCTAGGTAAATGATAAAATAAAAACAAACACTTCATAATCTGGATGTTAAAAAAAAGAAATTTGGGGAAGCTGGGATGGCTCAGTGGGTTAAGGGCTCAGTTTGCAGCCCCAGGGACCGAGAATCGAATCCCGGCCCCAGCCCATGCAGCCCCATATGTTAAACTGGGGAGTGCCCCCAGTTTGGTTTTTGCTGGAGTGAGACCCAGCCCAGTTCCTGCCCTGTGCAGCCCCGCACCCACCTGTGGAATGAAACTATGTGGAAAAACCAATGATGTGCAACTATGGAGACTGTTATGGGCCCTCCCCCTTCTCTCTCTCTCTCTGTATCTCTCTCTCTCTCTCTCTCTCTCTCTCTCTCTCTCTCTCTCTCTCCTTCTATAGAGAGAGAGATATCTGTCAAAAACAATAAAAATAAATCTTTAAAAAAAAAAGAGATTTGACAAAATGCAACACCCTTTCTTGATTAAAAAAACCACTCAAACCAGAATAAAAGGGAAATTCTTCAACATGGTAGAATCCATATACAAAAACCCCACAGCTAACATTTCATTTAATGATTAAATGGTAAAGACAAAACTATGTTTTCTTTCAAATCACAAAACTATAAAGATTTCACAAAAATCTATTGAAACTTTACAAATTCAGCAATGTTGTAGGATACAAAATAAACACACAACAATCACTTGTGTTTCTATACACTAACAATAAACAATATAAAAAGAAAATTAAGAAAATAATTTAATTTGCAGTAGTATCAAAAAGAATAAAATACTTCAAAATAAATTTAAACACAAATGCAAAAAATGTTTACATTGAAAAATAAAACATTGCTAGAAGATTAAAAACTAGTAAATGGAAAGACATCTCACATTCATGGATGAGAAAACAATATTGCTAAGGTGTCAGGATTACTTAAAGTGATCTACAGAGTTAATGAAATCTCAATGAAAAATTCTAATGGCATTGTTTCACGGAAATAGAAAAGCCCATTCTAAAATTTATATAGAATCCCAAAAGACCTCAAATACTCCAAACAAATCTTTAAAAAGAAATTAAAATGTTGGAGAAATCAACTTTTACATTTCAAAATGTACTACCAATTGCAGTTATTAAAACAGTGTAATACTTGCATGAGCACAAGCATAAAGGTCCATGGAATAATATAGTGTTCCTAGAAATAATAATTTTGACAGGGTGTCAAGATTATTCAATGGAGAAAAGACATTCTTTTCAACAAATAGTGCTGGATAACCTAGATATGGTATATCCACATAAAAAAGAATAAAGTTGGACCTGTTTCTCATACAATATACAAAAATTAACACAAAATAGATAAAATATGTAAAAATAAGGCATAAAAAATAGAGACAGAAAAGCATAGAAGCAAAAATTTATGATATTGGATTTGCCAATCATTTGTATGATATTGTAAAAAAAAGTCAGCAAAAGAAAAAATAGACACATTGGACTTTATACAAATTTAAAATGTGCATCAAAGGGCACTATCAAGTGAGTTGAAAGAACAACCCCTGAAGTGGGAAATTAATGAATATCTGTAATTCATGAATATCTGTATCCTAATAAGATACATGAATATCTGTAATTCATGTATCTGATTAGGAGTTAGTACCCAGCATATACAAATAACTCCTAAACAAGGAAAAAGGAAAAACAATGGACAAAAAAAATTGAATATGCATTTCTCCACAAAAGATATAGAAATGGGCAACAAACATGTATACGTGCTCGACATCATTAGTTATTAACAAATATAAATCAAGATGATAGTGAAAAACAACTTAACATCCACTAGAATGGCTATCCAAAAACATGATACAACATCCATTTATGACAGGGAAAAAATACTTAAAATGAGAATGTTGGGAGCCAGTCAGGAGCCTGAACGGAAAGGTTTCTGGGGGCCTTGATGGCAAGGCACCGGCTCCCTCAACCTCCCAGGAAGGACCGACCTGGGGCCTGGATGGCAAGGCCCAGGCCCCTCCTTCACCTCCCATTGTGATTATCTATAAAAAAGAATGTGTCTGTGCAGCTTCCCATGAAGGTCAGACCAATTAATTGGTTACTAGGCCCGGGGCTAAAAAGATATGTATGGGGAAGGGACTGCTTGTTCCTGATAACAAATCTACTTATGCTAGTGAATAACCCACCCTATACTTTAGCAATGTTTTTTAATCTCTTCCCTATTCCTTGTAATGCCATTAACTTTTGCTAATAAGACAAACAATAAAGCTATTCAGGCTGCTCCTGTTGAGGACAGCCGGCAGGCCATTCAGTCTGTCTATTAATTCCCACTGCTCGAACTCAGGGACTTCGATCAGCCAGGCTGGTTCCTGGTACATGAGAATAGAAGGAAAGTACCTCAACATAATAAAGAGCAGGGGTGCCCAAACTTTTGGCTTTCCTGGGCCACATTTGAAGAAAAAGTTTTGTCTTGGGCCACACATAAAATATACTAATATTAAATGATAGCTGATGAGCTAAAAAAAAAAAAATTACAAAAATATTTCATAATGTTTTAATGAAGTTTACAGAATTGTGTTGGGCATCAATCAAAGCTGTCCTGGGCTGCACATAGCCCATGGGCCATGGGTTGGACAAGCTTGATAAAGGCCATGAACTATAAACCCTCAGATAATATCACACTGAATGGTAAAAAACTGTCTAACATTTTCCTCTAAAATCAGGAACAAGACAAGATGTCCCCTATCACCACTATTATTCAACACAGTGCTGGAAGTCCTAGCCAGAGGAATCAGGCAGGAGAAAGAAATAAAAAGGCATCCAAATTGGGAATGGAGCAGTTAATTTGTTACTTTTTGCAGATAACATGACTCTTTATATAGAAAATGTAAAGAGTCCACCCAAAAATTATTAGAAATAATAACTGAATACAGACAATAAAGTTGCAGGATACAAAGTCAATGTACAAAACTTCATTGCATACCTATACATTAATAATGAAACATCAGGAAAACAAATTTTAAATACATTTTGCAATAACAACAAAAAGAAAATACCTAGCAATAAAGTTAACAAATGATGTAAAGCTTTTATACACTGAAAACTATAAAACACTTAAAAGAAATTGAAGAGGACACAAAGCCATTGAAAGGTATTCTATGTTCATAGGTTGGAAGAATCTACATAGTTAAAATGGCTATATTTTTATACTACCCAAAGCAAAATATAGATTTATTGCAATCTCCACCGAAACCCAATGGCATTTTTTTATGAAATAGGACAAAAAAACCATCAGATTTCTGTGGAAACACAAAAGACTCAGATAGATAGCCAAAGTAATCCTACTAAAAAGGACAAAGCTGGAGGTATCACACTTCCTGACTTCAGTTTATATTACAAAGCAACAATAATCATAACAGCTTGGTATTGGCAGAATAACAGATACAAAAACCACTATAATTGAAATGAAAACCTACAAATAAACCCATTAATATATGGACAGATAATTTTTGAGAAAGGAGCCAAAAAACAGAACGGAGAAAAAAAGAAAGGATCTTCAACAAATCACCATTTACCAATCGATCATCATATACCAAATCGATCATCATATACCAAAATTTACTCAAAATAGATCAAAGACCTACACATAAGATTTGAAATATTAAATTACGTAGAAGAAAACATTAATACTAAACTGATGAGCCTTGGGTTCAGGGAATAATTTATGAATTTGACCTCAAGGGCAAGAGAAGTAAAAGCAAAACTAAATGAATGGGACTGTATCAAACTAAAAAGCTTCTGCACAGCAAAGGAAATTATCAACAAAGCAAAGAGGCAACCAACTGCGTGAGAGAGGATATTTACAAATAATGCCTTCAATAAGGAGTTGATATTTAAAATACATAAAGAACTTGTACAACTCAGCAACCAAAAAGAGAAACCCCAAACAATCTAATTTAAAAAAAAGCAGTAGAGGACCTAAACAGACATTTCTCCCAAGAAAACACACAAATGGGCAACAAATATATGAAAAAATGCTCAAGTTCACTAAAATTATGGAAATGTAAATCAAAACCACAAGAAGTATTGCCTTCCACCTGTTAGAATGGCTGTATCAATAAGACAAATCATAAGTGTTAGTTTGTGGTGAAAAGGGAACCCTCATACACTGCTGGTAGCTGTGTAAATTGGTAAAATCACTATGGAAAACAGGATGGGGCTTCCTCATATACTTAAGAGTAGAGTTACCCATATGACCCAGCAATCCCTCTTCTGGGTACTTACCCAAAAATACCTAAACACTTTTGCCAACAAAGACATATGTACCCCAATGTTTATTGCAGCATTATTAACAGTGCCCAGGACCTGGAAATAACCAGTATTCTTCCTAGATAACTGGATACAGAAGATGTGATACATGTATACAATGGAATATTACTCAACCATAATAAAAGATGAAATTCTGTCATTTGCAACAACATGGATGAATCTTGAGTTTATCATGCTGAGCAAAATAAGTCAGACAGAAAAAGTCAAGAACCATATGACTTCACTCATATGTGTGATATATAATAAAACTGAAAGTAACAAAGGAATAAGACAAAAAAATAAAGAAACAGAAACTCATGGACACAAACTATAGTTTAGTGGTTACCAGAGGGTAAGATGGAAGTGGGGTAGTGAGATTAACAATAATATAATCATTAAAATAATACAATATTAGCAATAAAGTTAACAAATGAAGAGTGAGATTTATATACACCGAAAATTACAAAACATTGTGATGACACACTAAAGAGAATTTACCTAAGTAAAGATACATACTTATTTTTTAATTAGAAATTAATGTTTTCATCCTGTCAATTGTTCCTTGAAGTGATTCATAGTTAACACACTCCATATCAATGTCTCAAAAAATAATTTTAACAAAAAATGACAAGCTGATTTTAAAATTTATAAAGACTCATAAAGGACCTAGATTAGCCAACACAACTTTGAAAGAAAGAATAAATTTTGAAAACTTACACTTCCCAATTTCAAATATACTGAAAATCTATAGTAAGCAAGAAAGGGTGCTAGTAGAGATCCCGGGATGGCTCAACTGGTTAAGTGCTCTTGTAGTACCAGGGTCTGAGGATCGAATCCTGACCCCAGCCTATGCAGGTTCATATGCTGAACTGGGGTGAGCTTCCCATGTGGGAGGCCCTCGGCTCAGCCCCCAGCTTTTGGGGGTGTGCCTCTATCATGCGGGAGGTCCCCAGCCCAGTTCCTGCCCTGCACAGCCCCCTCCCACCTGTGTGGAATAAAACTATGTCAAAAACTGATGACATACAATAATGGAGACAGCTCTTGACCCTCCCCCTTGTCTCTGTCTCTCTGTCAAAACAATAAAATAAATCTTTAAAAAGAATAAAGAAAGAAAGGGTGCTATGGGCTCAAGTATAGCCATGTGAATCAATGGTGCAGAATTGAGAGTCATGGAATAAACGTGTACATTTATGGCCAATTGATTTTCAACAAAGGTGTCAAGGCAATTTAATCAAGAAAGTGTAGTCTTGTATATAAATAATACAAAGACAATTGTATAACCACAGTCAAAAGATTAATGTAGATTTTCAAGTCCCATCATATATAACTAACTAAAAAAAAATTTATTTTTTTTTACTTTTATTGTTTGAGAGAGAGACAGAGAGAAGCGGGAAGGCCCAGAGCAGTCTCTGTAGTTGTATATTATTAATTTCAACATAGTTTCATTCTATACAGGTAGATGTAAGACCATGTGGGCAAGGAATCAAACTGAGGCCCTTCCTTATGGGAGGTATGCCCCAGTTCAGCATATGTATTTGCATGGGCTGGGGCCAGGATTTGATCCTGGGGCCCTGTGGTTGTAAGGCAAGCACTCAACCTATTGAGCTTTCTCAAATATGCCATGTGGGCATTCCCCTAACTCAATAAATTTAATCAGGTTTACTATAAAAGCAATACTATAATCTTTAGAAGGAGAAAAGCTTTGTGACTTGGTTTAGAAAAGGAGATATTTATACATCAAAAGCACAATCTATAACAATTTAAAAATGACTAATAAATTGGAATTCATCACAATGTTTTAAAAACTTAAACTTTGAAAGACACCATCTATAAAATAAAAGATAAGTCACAACTAGGAGAAAATATTTGCAAATCACACATTTCATAAAGTACTTGTTTTCAGTATATATAAAGAACACTTACAACTCAATAACAATGATTAAAACACCTCACAAAAAATTCAGTTTAAAAATGGGCAAAATATTTTGATAGGTATTTCCCCAAAGAGGATTATGAATGGCTAGTAATCACATGAAAATTTGCTAACATATTAGTCATTAGGTAAATGCAAATTAAAGAAAAAATGAGATACAACCTCTAGAAGGGTTATTTTTTTTTTTAACGAACAGTATCAAATGTTGACAAGGAGGTGAAGAAACTAGAGCCCTCATGTTACTAGTAAAAATATATTATGGTTTAGTGCTTTGAATCATTGGCATATAATTTTAAGTTAACAAATTTATCAAATAACCTGCCAATTCTACTTCCAGGCATTGTCCTCATGCCTGCACCACTAGCTAGCATATTATTTTCACACTTTATTATGAAGTTTTCTATTACTGCATTGGCTTTCTTTCTGTTAATAATGAATATAGATTCCATTATCACAAGATTTTGTGATTATGTTCAAGCCACATAATTTACTGCAAGTAAAAAGGAAAGGCACAATAACAATGTCATAGGGACTTCAGTATTGAAGGGGTCATATCCTTTAGAAGTACTCTGGAATGCATTAAGCTAGTGGGACTAAAAGGGACCCCCAAAAGTAGGTAGATATGATCTTGAACTTTGAGATAGATAGCACATTTTTTATATTATAGATAGCACATTTTTTATATTATAGATATTCATAAGAAAAGGCATGGAAGAGAAAAATCCCCAGTTAAGAAAACAGCAATTACTACCATTTTCAATGAGTAAGCCTCTAGAAGAAAAGTTGTAATACTTGATTGAACAGGTGAATTGAGATCCTAATACCAATTGCTTAGAGAGCAACACACACTTCAAGGAAATGTCTCTTTTAATTTTTATTAAGTTTATCTGGGTGGTATAGGTTAGTATAAAATCCTATAGGTTTTAAGTGTACATCTCTATAATATGTCATCTCTATACCGTGTATTGTATTCACCAACCAGAGTCAATACTCCTTTCATCACCATATATTTGACCCCTGTAACTGTCTTCCACAACACCCCCATCCCCCTACTCTCTGGCAACTGCTAAAACTAAAAGCAACAAATTAACAAGACAAGGGAATAAAAACTCATAGACACAGACAACAGTTCAAAGAATTCTTTTCATTACTTTATGAATCAAAGTTAACATTTTTTTGGAGTAGAGAATTTACATCCCACCAAAGAGATATATTGAAAAGATTTCTGAAACTATTTTCTAATAAATGTATTTTAGGTTCTATTATGAGTTCTCATTTTACTTTCATAGAAATTGTTAGATTGTTATTATGACATGTATTAGAAATAGGAACCAAGAAATATTTTCATGTGTATTCATCTTAACATGTTTAAAAAATTAATATATAACTAATTTTACCTTTGTCATTGGTGGAAGGAGTCAATGAGAATGATACAAATTATTAGAGAAAAAAGATACTCGGGAAACCTTTATTTCTATTTTTCTGTCACTATTTCTCTTTCCTTGTCTCCTGAAACTGCTTTTAAAGAGAGACAAAAATATCACAGTGTGTGGGTTATTTGAGTATAAACCATTCATCAAGAAGTGTGCTCTCCTTGCCAAGAATGGATCTGTGAATTTTTTGTAGATTTTAACCAAATAAAAAAATTTGATTGTTTTTCATTATGTTTTTGTGAGGACCACAAAAATATCACTAAACAATAAACTTTTTCTTTATGCTCATGAATGATTTGAGTTTGTAAAATCTTTAATTATTTTCTAAATGACAGTAGAAATGCACTGTTTCCACTATCTTCTCAAGATGTCTTTTTATTCTACATGTAAGATAATTGAAATTCTCAACTTTTCATCATATCTTTGGTAGAAACTCCAATAAAAAGACTTAAAAAAAAGGGAAACATGCTGTTTTACTTAATAATGGTTATCATCTCTATTTTTTATGATTAGAGATAATTATTGATTACAGATAATTATTTCTAATGTTATATCGTTAAATGTATATAATTATTTATAATGCTGATTCCTTAATTAGTATATTTTCAACTCTTTTCTGAAAGAAAATTCTATGCCTTTACACATTTTTTTCTCATGTTGGAGCTCCAAAATAAAAGTATTTTCTCACATTTCTTTGTTTTAATATTCCTGCACTAGATAAGATAATGAGAATAGCTGATACTTTATTTAATAAACTTAGTCTAATTTTAGTGGGTAGGTGTGAGCTTAATAAAATAACTACTCTAAGCAGTACTTTTGTAATTTTGAAAAAGTACGCTTTATTTTAATTTTTGATTCTTGAAACGATAGCCTTCTTTATCACAAAGTTTAGCTCAAGTCTGTTTAATGCAAAAAAAAAAAAAAAGGCAAACCAAAACTGATGGTCTGAAAATTATAAATTAGGAAGAAATTGTGAGTATTAACCCATTTCTGAATCTTGCGTCTTAAGCTAACTTTGCCATGCCTATTGACACTTCTTTTCTGTGATTTTGAGAAAGGTTTTCTAACTCCATAAATGTGTTCAACATATATTAATGAAGCATATCTACTCTTGGGTCTGTAGTAATCTTAATAACTTCGAAGAAAAAACAATGAACAAGTTGCTTTCTAGAGTTTTGATGAATGATTTGAAATATGCATTTTTACAATTAAATGTTGCCTATTTTGACTTGAATTTCTGCCTAAAATGTTTGTTACTGAGTTCCAATAAATCTTAAAATAAGTTTTTGTCAGTATATATAGAAGTGACAGTTGAATTTATTATTATATCTATGAGAGGTATCAAACGAATTGAGAACATAAAATATGAAGAGGAAACACCGTTTTAACTAAGAGGACCTAGATAATATAATAGCAAATTTTATAACAGAATAATCTGAATTTGTTTCATGCTCTTGAAAGATTTCAATGTATGTTTTTATTCAATAGGTCTGTTCACACAAGACTAAAGTTCAATTCATTTTATTAACAGTTAGCATATCATCTATAAAAGAAGCTCGTTGCAATCTAAAATGGGTCTTGCAAATAGCTAATGAGCAAGCTTCTGCCTGATATTGACAATTAATCAGGCAGAAAAGCATTTAGGATCAGGACCCATTGACAAGCATGTAGGCTCATACAAACTTCAGTGAAACATAATATGTGAACATATTTGTCTAATTGTATATCAGGTTTTCTCACAAATTCCCACCAAAACATTTAATTATCTACAGAGGCAATGCATCCGCTTCAGAATCCGTAGGAAGCTTTTTGGTTTGCTGTAACCATATATAATGGATTGAATGAAAAGTTATTAGGCTTTGTTGCCAGTTTTCCCATGTTAATTGCCATAGCAAATTGAAGCCCAATTTGAATCACTGGATAGAGTAACTGAGCAATTAAAAGCATCCATCATTGTGTTCAGATAGAAAAATCCTTGCTCCTTAAGGAATAAATAAATCAAGTATTAAAAAAAAGAAAATGGAAATCAGGAATGTGGGGAAAAAAACCATATTTTCACATTTAAATTAGGGAATTATAAATAAATTAATATTTATATTTCTCCTTTTAAACTCTTTAAGTTAAAATATTTAAAAGCATATAGTATATATACAGACTTTGAACTTATGAAATGAGTGCTCTGCCTCATAACTTTAAATGACAACTTATTTCACTCTAATATATAAGAAGAAAATAAAAATGAATGCCTATTGTATGGTTTTGTTACATGTTTTTTTAAATCCTTGATTATTTTTTGACATTATATAATATTTAAAGCACCTATATGTTTCATTTTGCTAGGACATCGAATTGTAACATTCCCTGCATGTTACTTTTAGATCGTCTCTTCATTTACTTAATATTTTTATTCTCTGCAACAATAAAAGAAAAACACAAATTTTATTATTTTAAGTGTTGTAGTTAAATATAGCCTTTGCATGCTATTAAAGATAAAATAGTTGCAGTTGTTTTTTGACTATGCAACTTAGCTATAGATAGGTTCATTGCTTTAGGGGTTAGAACATAATACCATACTAAAGTTTTATGCTGATTGGATCTTTCTTAGTTCAGAAGCTTGATTTTCTCTTTCAAAGAGGATTCAACGAAGACTGTTGCTTCCTTGCAAATTGTTAGGAAGGTTTCCAGCATGTTAAAAGAATTAAAAGGGATGCCAGGATGGGTCAGAGGGTTAAGCACTGATATTGGAGCCCTGGTGACCAGGCCCCCGGCCCGGCTCATACAGACCCATATGCTGAACTGGGGCATGGCCCCAGTTTGATTCTTGCCAGGCTGTGTTTCTCATGTGGGAGGTCCCTAATTCAGCCATTAGTTTGCAGGGGTGTGCCTCCCATGTGTGAGGTGCCCCCGGCCTGGTTCCCACTCTGCATGGTCCCCCACCCACCTGTGTGGAAGGAAACTGTGTTGAAAACTGATGACATACAAGTATGGAGACTGCTCTGGGTCCTCCCCCTTCTCTCTGTCTCTCTGTCAAAAACAATAAAACTTAAAGAAAAAAAAAAAAAAAGAATTAAAGAGCAAGTTAACCCAAAGATAAAACAGAAGTAGAATAGAGAACTACCCCAGGGAGGGTGTTGGGGATAGAGGCTCAATAAATTAAGAGCAGTTTTAGAAACTGAAGATTAAAAGATGAATGTTTTCCAAGAGACAAAGAAAAAATAAGTATAATGAATAATGTCTTTAGTACTATACTACGTATACAAAAATCTGGATTTTCACTAAAGGTAAATCAATAGGTACTTCTTTATGAAAATTCAGATATTATTTCTTTACCATTTTAGCTCTTATATTTTATTTAGGAATACAAGAGTTTAGAATGGTTTATACTAAACCTTTGAGATAAAAGTACCGTATGTGGTTTATAAGAGAATGAACTGATGTAAATCTTGTCAAACCAGAAATTCTAACTTAAAGTGTACTCTGGTCACCTGTCTCAAAGTAGGTTCTCTAAATGTCCAAATATAATATCAATGGTAATACAAACATAAAGAAAAGCATCAATGAAACTAAGATTCATATTATCTTATTGTCAAAATTTGACAAATACAGGCTCTATAGACTCGCAGGGGTGGCGAACCTTTTGGCGATTGAGTGCCAAAGTTTATGAAATAAGAGTATACTCACTCGACTTGTGTGCCAGCCCATCGAGTGAGATAGAGGTATCTATTATTTTTATGTCTATAAGAGCATAAACAATAATTTTTAAAATGGTATTCACAGCTCCGTGTGCCAAAATAATTACTCCGTGTGCCACTTTGGGCACGTGTACCATAGGTTCGCCACCCGCCATAGTCAAAATGAGAATTACAGATGCATTTTTGCTTAAAATAATACAAATGTGATATTTTGAAGAAGATGAAGAGAAACTTTACTGATTCCCTGCGGCTTGGATGATAGCTCATAATCCACATAGATACCAATGACAAAAATGAAGTAGCTCTAATGAAACTGATAATGTGGTGCCTCTTTTCCAACTTTTTTCTCCCATAAACTTAACCTTCTTTTTAACATTCATTCAGAAATGATAATTCCAAAGAACACCACAGGACAGAAGCAAAGAAGGACATGTTTGGATAAATTATGTTATGAGAGGTGGAATTATTCCTTCTGCATCTATCTTTGAAAGAAATTGTAGATAATTGATAAATGTCTTTCTTAAAAATCTGGTAGAATTCACCAAAAAATCCATCTGTCCTGGTACTTTCTGTTTTGGAAGGTTATTAATTATTGATTCAATTTATGCAATAGATATAGTACTACTCAGATTGTCTATTTCTTCTTGTATGAGTTTTGGCAAACTGCGATCTTAAATTATTTCATTTTATATAAGTTATCAAATTTGTGGGCATAGAATTGTTCATAATATCCTTTTAGTATCCTTTTTACTTGTATCTGTAGCGATGTGCCATCTTCAATTTCTGACATTAGTAATTTGTGTACTCTCCCTGCACACCCCTTTTTTTTCTTAATTAAGCTGGTTACAGGCATACCAATTTTATTGATCTTTTAAAAGAAACAGTTTTTACATTTGTTGATTTTCTCTAACTTCTTGATTTCAATTACCTTAATTTTTGTTCTACTTCATTTCTTCTACTTTCTTCACCTCCTCCTCCTTCTTCTCCTTCTCCTTCTTCTCCTCTTCTCCCTTTTCCTCTACCTCTTCCTCCTTTGTTTTTTGGTTTCCTATGGCAGAAACTTATATTGATTTTAGATTTCTTATTTCCTATTATGTACATTCAATGCTATAAATTTTCAGCTAATCACTGCTTTCACTGCATTTCAAAACTTTTTATAAGTTGCATTTTATTTTCATTTAACTCAAAATATTAATATTTTTACATTTCTCTTGAGATATCTTTTATTGATTCATGTGTTATTTGGAGGTGTGCTGTTTAATATTCAAGTATTAGGGGATTTTCCAGCTATCTTTCTATTGTTGATTTCTAGTTTAATTCCATTACAGTCTGAGACTACACATTGTGTGAGTTCTATTCTTTCAAATTTGCTAAGATCTGTTTTATGGCCTGTAATATGATCTAATTTGTTGAGTGATCCATGTCAACTTGAGAAGAATATGTAATCTGTTGATTTTGAATAAAGTAGGTTGCCATAGATGTCAATTATGTATAGTTGATTGATACTGCTTTTGAGTTCAACTATATGCTTAGTTATTTTCTGCTTGCTGGATCTATTTCTAATAGAAGGGTATCAAAATATCTAACTATAATCGTAGATTCATCTGTTTATTCTTGTAGTTCTGTTGGTTTTACTTTTTCTGACATATCTGGTGCCCTGTGGTTAGATGCATGCACATTAAGGATAATTATGCATTCTTGGAGTATTGACCGTTATTTTTACTATACAATTCTCCTCTTTACCCAACTAATTTTCTTTGCTCTAATATCTGTTCCATCAAATTAGGATAGCTTTTCTGATTACTATTAGCAGTGTGTAACTTTCTCCATCTCTTTACATATATATTTTTTGGATAGACAACATTTCGTAATTGGGACTTCCCTTTATATCTATTCTGACATTCTCTGTTTACAATTGGTCTATTTAGACCATTGATATTCGAAATGAATATTGATATAGTCAGATTAACCTTTGTTATTGTTTTCTGGTTTGTTTGTTTTTTTCCCTTGTACTTTGTTTGTACTCATCTTCCATACTCTTTGCTTTCTGTGGCTTTAGTATTTTCATTCTATTTTCTCTCTTATCTTAGCATATATATTATACTGTCCTTTGTTTGTTTTTTAGTGGTTGCCCTAGAGTTCACAATTTACATTTACATTCATTTCAACTCCACTTTCAAATAACACTATACTGCTTCAAGCATAATACAAATACCTTATACTATTATAACAAATATTTCTAATTTCTTTCTCCTGTTCCTCTATCATTATTGTCATTTTATTTATACATAAACATACATAATTAAATACACTGTAACTATTAATATTTTTTAAGAAACTATTATCTCTTTGGTTAAGTATAAGAGAAATAAAGTTTTTATTTTACTTTCACTTATTCTTTCTCTGATGTTCTACCTTTCTGAATATAGATTGGATTTTCTGACCTATGCCATTTTCCTTCTCTATAACAATTTTTTTAAATATTTATTACAAGGCTAGTCTACTTGCAACAAAATCTGTCCATTTTTAATTGTCTGAGAGTTGATTTCTTCTTCAAATTTGAGGGATAATATCACAAGTGTAGAGAATTCTAGGTTGGCGAGCTTTTTTTCTTTCAACACTTTAAATATTTCGCTCCAGTCTTTTCTTGCTTTCATGGTTTCTGAGGAATGGTTGGAGGTAATTTTTCTTTGTTCTTTTATAGGTTAGTTGTATTTTCTTCAGGTTTTTTTCAAGATTAGTTTTTAAATCTTTGAATATCTTAAGTTTGAATATGATATGTTTAGATAGTGGGGTTTTTTGGCATTTTTTCTGCTTAGTATTCTCTGAGTTTCCTGGATTTGTAGATTGGTGTCTGACATTCAGTTGGTGGAAATTCTTAGTCATTATTGAGTCAACTATTTTTCCTGCTCTTTTCTCTTTCTTCTTCTGATATCTCCACAACACATCTGTTACACCTTTTGTAGTTGTTCCACATTTCCTAACTGATCTATTTTTCTTTTTTTGTCTTTTCTTTTTGTTTGTTTTTTTAGTTTTGGAAATTTCTGTTTTTCTGTCTTCAAGCTCATAGATTCTTTCTTCAGCTGTGTCCAGTCTACTATTGATTGCATCAAGAAAACTATTTTGATTGCACTATTTTTTTTCTTTTCTAGCATTTTTTTTTTCTTAGACTTTTTCTCTTTCTACTTACACAATTTTTATGTTCTTTCATGTTGTGTACTTTTCCTCTGGACTATCATATTAATCATAGTAGTTTTAAATTCCTTATCTTACAATTCCAACATCTCTGCCACATCTGACTCTGACTTGATGCATGTTCAGTCTCTCCAAAGTGAGACTTTTCCCCCTGTTTCATATGTTTTATAATGTTTTGTTTGGTTGGTTGGTTTTAATTTCTTTGTTTTGCTTTGTTTGTTTGTTTTTTCCTAAAATCCAGGCATAATATATTGGGTGTAAGGAACTCCAGGAAATATAGCTTTAATGGTGTGGTGGTAAGGTATAAGGAAGAGAAAGCATCTGTAGACCTATGAAAAGGCCTTATTCTTTGGTGAATCAGTGCCCAAGGATTGTGAACTTCACCAGGGCCTTTCAGTTTTTTACCCCTAACTTAAGTGGAATGGAATGAACATACAGGGCTAAAGTTTTGGGATATCTTTCTCCCTATGTGGAAGGCTAGAGCTGCCTGGAATTGCATATTTCCTGTCCCCTAAGTATATTAGGTACTGATAAATCCCTAGCAGGTTAGGGTCTGGTAAAATAGGCTCTGCAAGCCTTGCTAAGAAGAAGGTAATGCAATTGCATATTCAAAAATAGTGAAATTTTCCTCTTACCTTGAAGGAAACAGATATTTTTCTCCCATATTCATTATGAAAAGCTAATAGAGCTCACAAAACTGTGGGGGCTCACTGTGACTGTATCCACGAATATTTTAATTTTTATACTTGTCCATACTGAACCTCTAGCAATTACCGCATTTTCTGGCATATAAGACGACCCCCTAATTTTACAGTTAAAACATAGGTTTAGGCCTATATTTGCTGTATAAGACTACAACCTCGGAAGTGGGGGGTAGTCTTATACAGCGAATATAGGCCTAAACCTATGTTTTAACTGTAAAATTAGGGGGTTGTCTTATACGCCCGGTCGTCTTATATGCCGGAAAATACGGTAATCAATCATAGTTTAATAATTTTTCCCCTGGCAATGGTTCTCACAGAGCTTTCTGCTCATGGGAATCTGTTCCAGTAAGTTGTTATTCTTTGTATCAGCATGTTTTTCTTGTTGCTTGTTAATTTATTGATGATAGCCATTCTGACAGATGTGAGAAGAGGTTGGATTGTTTTAATTTGCATTTCTCTGATGATTAGTGATATTGAGCATATTTTTATTTCTATGGGCCAACTGTATGTTCTC
This sequence comes from Craseonycteris thonglongyai, assembly GCA_004027555.1. NCBI lineage: Eukaryota > Metazoa > Chordata > Mammalia > Chiroptera > Craseonycteridae > Craseonycteris > Craseonycteris thonglongyai. The sequence goes on from PVKE010006011.1 coordinate 36,925, forward strand.
TTTGGAGAAATTTTTATGAAAGCCCTCTGCCGTTTTTGAATTGGATTATTTGTTTTGGTGTTGAGTTGTGTAAGTTTTTTATAAATTTTGGATATTATCCTCTTATCAGGTACATCATTGGCCAATATTTTCTCTTATTCAATAGGGAATATTTTCATCTGTTAATTGGTTTATGCAAAAATTTCCATATGCAAAATTTTTTTAGTATGATGCAGTCCCATTTGTTTATTTTTTATTGTTTTCCTTGCCAAAGAAGATATATATATTTACTTAAGAGCAATGTCAGAGAGTTTATTGCCTATGTTTCTTCTAAGAGATTTATGGTTTTGGGTCTTACATTTAAGTCTTTTAATCTTTTTTAACTTTATTCTTGTATATTGCATAGGAAGGTTACTGGTATCAATTTTTTTTTTTTTTGCATGTATCTGTCCAGTTTGCCAATACCATTTAGTGAATAGACTGTCTGTAATCCATTGTATATTTTTTCCTCCTTTGTCATAGATTAAGTTACCATATGTGTGTGGGCTTATTTGAGGTCTATATATTCTGTTGCTTTGATTTATATGTATGCTTATATGCCAATATCAGCTGTTTTGATTACTATGGCCTTGTAGAATAGTTTGTTATCAAATCACATAATACGTCCAACTTTGTTCTTTTTGCTCAATACTGCTGTGTCTATTTGGGGTTTTCTTTGGTTTTATATAAATTTTAGAATTATTTCTTTTATTTACTTGGATTGCATTAATTTATAGATTGCTTTGGGTAGTATGGGAATTTAAACGATGTTCATTGTTCCTATCCATGAGTAATATATACTTTCTTTTATTTGTATCTTCTTCATTTCTTTCTTCAATGTTCTATAATTTTCTGATTACAGGTAATTTACTTACTTGATTAAATTTATTCTTAGATACTTTGGATGTAATTATAAATAGGAGTGCTTTCTTCATTGTTTTCAAACTTATTGTCAGTATTTAAAATGCAACTTAATTCTTAATACTAATTTTGTATACTGCCACTTTATTGAATTCATGTATTAGTTCTAATAGTTTCCTTTTGTTAGTGAAAGCTTTGGGGTGCTCTATATACTGTATCATGTCATCTGCAAATAGTGATAACTTTACTTCTTCTTGTCCCATTTGGATGCATTTTATTTTATTTATTTTTCTTTTTCTTGTCTGATTGCTGGACAAGGGCTTCCAATATTATGTTGAAAAAATACTGGAGAAAATGGGCATTCTTGTCTTTTTTCTGATCTTAAGGAAAATACTTTTAGATATTCATTGTTGAATATGTTAAATTTGGGTTTATCATATATGGCCATTATTATGTTGACATATTTTTCCTCTATTCCCACTTTTCTGAGAGTTTTCATCATAAATGGATGCTGGATTTGTTCAAATGTTTTTTGTTTTGTTTTGTTTTGTTTTGTTTTTTGTTTTTGTTTGTTTTGCATCTATTAATATGATCACATGTCTTTTGTCCTTCACTTTGTTAGTGTGGTGCATCATATTAATTAATTTGCAGATATTGCATCACATTGAACCAAACTTGATATTGAACCAAACTTGCATCACAGGAATATATTTCACTTGATTATGGTGAAAGATCTTTTTAATGTATTACTGAATTTAGTTTGCTAATATGTTGTTGAAGATGTTTGCATTTGTGTTGTTCAGGAATGTCAAGTTGTATTTAGAAGCTAGTCACTGAATGCATAAAGTCTTTATCTGCTTTTGGAATCATGGTAATGGTGGCCTCGTAAAATGAGCTTGGGAGCTTTCAAACCTCTTGAACGTTTTGAAATAGTTTGAAAAGAAGAGTATTAATAGTGAACTTCTTTTAGCATTTTCTTATCTGAGAAGCCCTTTATCTCTTTGGCAATTTATTTTATTTTATTTATTTTTAAAAGATTTATTGTTTTTGACAGAAAGAGAGACAGAGAGGAGGGGGAGGGCATAGAGCAGTCTCTATAGTTGTATATCATCAGTTTTTAACACAGTTTTACTCCACACAGGTGGGGGCATGCAGGGCAGGTACTGGGCCAGAGGCCTCCCACATGGAAAGCTTGCCCCAGCAATAACCAAACTGGGGGCAACACCCCAGTTCAGCATATGGATCCACATGCTGGGGCCAGGATGCAATTCTTGGACCCCAGGGTTGCAAGGTAAGCACTTAACCTGCTGAGCCATCCTAGCATCCCCACTCTTCTGGAACTTTAAATGATAACCTTTCTGGATAGGGTAGCCTATGTTGTAGGCCATTGCTTTTCATTACTTGGAATATTTCATGCCAATCCCTTCTGGCCTGAAAGTTTCTGTTGAAAACTCAGCTGGCAGTCTTATGGAAGCCTACTGTTAGGTAACTAACTGTGTTTCTCTTGCTGCTTTTAAGATTCTTTCTTTGTCTTAAACATTTGCCATTTTAATTATGAGGTGTCTTGGTGTGGGTCTCTTTGAGTTATTCTTATTTGGGATTCTCTGTGTTTTTTGGACTCATGTGTTCATTTCTTTGACCAGGTTGAAGGGTGTGGTCCATCATTATTTCTTCTAATATGTTCTCAATCCTTTGCTTTTCCTCTTCTCCTTCTAGTACTCCTATGATGCAAATGTTCTTATGCTTACTATTGCCCTAGAGGTCTCTTAAGCTGTATTTTTAATTCTTTTTTTTTTTTCTTTTAGCTGTTCTGATTGGGTATTTTCTGCTACCTTATCTTCCTAATTGCTGATTTGATTTTTTATTCACCTAACCTGGTTTTGATTCCTTCTAGTATATTTTTTATTTCCATTATTGTATTTTTTATGTCTGTCTGGTTTCTTTGTATGGTTTCTATGTCCCTTTTAGTACTCACTATCTTTTTGTTGAAGTTCTTACTAAGTTCCATAAACATCCTCCTAACCAGTGGTTCAAACTCTGTATCTTGTAGATCGTTTGTCTCTATTTCGTTTACTATTTTTGTTTCTGAATTTTTTTCTTCTTCTTCGTTTTTTTTTTTTTCTTTTGGGGCATGGTTTTTTTTTTTTTTTTTTTTTTTTTTTTTTTTTTTTTTTTTTTTTTTTTTTTTTTTTTTTTTTTTTTTTTTTTTTGGGTTTTGTTTTTTTTTTTTTTTTTGGTTTCCTAATTTTGGCTGTCCCATGTTTCTTTCTATATATTAAATAAATTTGTTCTGTCTTCCAGTCATGGAAGGGTGGCCTTACATATTAGGTATCCTATAGACCCCAGTGTTGCAGTCTCCCTGAACAATTGAAACAAGTGGTTCAGAAGTGTTCCTTTTCTGGGTTGTATGTACCCTCCTACTGTAGTTGAGACTTGAGTTCAGATACCAGGTCAGTGGTGGGACTGCACCTCAGGTACCTGGCTATGAGTATGGCCAGGACATTGTACAAATTGCTGTGTGGATGCTGACCCTATGAAGTGGGTCTTTCCCCAGTAGATACTGGTGACTACTGGGACCATCTTTCAGGTGTGCCATTGGTTAGGCTACTTAAGTGATGCGCTGTTTATATCTGAAGCTGATCACTGGGTGTGTTGGTTCTGGGGTCTCTTGCAGGAGCCTTGTATGCCAACCCAATGTCAGCGCCTGCCTGTGATTGCCTGAGGCTACCTGGTCAGAGCTCTAAAGCAACGTATTGTTGGTCACTGCTTGTACTGTATCCGGAGGCACGTGTAAGAGGTCAAGCTGTGAATTGAAGTAAGCCTGGGGCAGCTCAATAAAAGGCTCAGGGCTCCTAGAGACCCACCACCATCTGCAGGAAGCCAATAAGGCTCAGCTAGCACAACAGCCTCAGGCAGGACACAAGTTGAGTAAGGCAGCCAGGGCGTCACCAAAATATGGTGATTGGTGTTCACCAAGTTTATACAGATTATATTTGCTGCCAATGTTAAGCTGAAGATACTCAGAGAACGGCACAGAGCACACTGAGGCTGGCCACTGCCCACTTGCAGCCTTTGGACCCCAAGAGGTGTCCAAAAGATACTATAGCATGGGTGAAGGCTGACTGACACAGCTGAAAAAGTGTCCCATGGTGCATGAGCCAAGGCTTGTTGCTTGTTGATGAAAAAATCTCCAGTGGCAGTGAACTAAGGTGGCTACTCATCAGAAAAAAATGTTTCTTCCAGTGCATAAATTGGGTGAGGTAGAGTACCAGGGCATCCTAGAATGAAGCAAATGGATTTTACCAGGCCAATACTGATTCAAATCTGGTTGTGTGGGAGGAAGTCTCAACACAGGAATGATGGCATTCTCATGCAGGCTGCATGGGAGAAGGGCTGAGCACAAGGACAATGAGGGCTTTTGAAGCCACACAAGTCCATCTTTGTATGTCTCTGGAACTTCCTGAGCCACTGTCCCTTTGCAGGAGCCCACGGTGAGTGCCTGGGAGTGAGAAAGTCCATGTTTCCAACAGCCCTTTCTCTCACATAAATGAACAGGATCCCCACTGATTTTTCACAGCCAGATATTGTGGGGACTCCTCTTCTTGGCATTAGTACTCCAGACTGGGAAGCCTAGTCTGGGGCTAGGACCGCTCACTCCTCAGGAGGACCTCTGCAGCTTAGATAACCCTTCTGTTTTTCAACCACCACGTCTGGGGCTAGGTCAGCCCATTTTGCATCTCCACTCCTCCTCCCAGTCTCAACCTGACTTCTTCATTATAGCCTTTGTTATAAGACTTTGGTTTAGCTAGTCTTCCAATAGTTCTCTGGGTTGACTGTTCCATTATTTAGCTGTAATTTAATGTGGTCACAGGGGAAGGTTGGTGCAGCACTTACTTAATCTGCCTTCTTGACCTGTCTCCCTCCAAATTCTCAAAGTGCAAAAGCTTTTAATTCAGATGATGAGGCCCAATATATACGTTCTTGTTATATGGAACATGTTATCAGTTTGCTCCTCCAAGATATATATTTACCTCAGTAAATCTATGCCAGTAACACATGGTTTTATTTTATTTTTACTTATTTATTTTTTAGATTAAAAAAAAAATTATTGCTTGAGAGAAGGTGAAGGGTGGTGGGACACAGAGAGAGAGAGAAAGAGAAAGAGAGAGGAATGAGGCCCCAGAGCAGTCACCTTAGTTGTACATCATTAGTTGTGGCATTGTTTCATTCCATACAGGTGGGTGTGGGGCTGTTTGGGACAGAAAACTAACTGGGGGCCTCCTGCATGGGAGGTGAGTACATTCACCTTAGCCATCCCAGCAGTTATTCATTGTGCCACAGTTCAGCTTATGGAGTTGCACGGGCCTAGACAGAAAAATGAATCCCAGTCCTTGTGATTACAAGGCAATCGCTCAACCACTGAGCTATCCTGGTATCCCTCACAAATATTTTTATTATTATTATTATTATTTTAATTGAACTGGGGGGCTCACTGCATTCAGAAAGCACACCCCAGTTCAGCATGTGGGTCCGCCTGGGCCGGAGCTGGGATTCCATCCTCTGTCCTCCGGGCTTCAAAGTGAGTGCTTAACCCGCTGAGCCATCCTGGCCTCCTGTTTTGTTTCTTTTAAGTTTGTGCTGCAGCACTGTTTCTTTTTGTTTGTTTGTTTGTTTGTTTTTTGTTTTTTTGTCTTGACAGAGAAAGAGAGAGAGAGAGAGAGAGAGAGAGAGAGAGAGAGAGAGAACTGAACTGGGGGAACTCCCCAGTTCAGCATGTGGGTCCGAACGGGCCAGGGCTGGATTCGATCCTCGGTCCCTGGTTCTGAAAAGTGAGCACTTAACCCACTGAGCCATCCCGGCTTCCCAAAATATTTTTGTTGCTCTCTATTGTTTTTTTGTTGTTTTTCTTAAATTGAACTGGGTCCTCACCGCATTCAGGAAGCACTCCCCAGTTCAGCATGTGGGTCCGCCTGGGCCGGACCCGGGATTCGATCCTCGGTTGTCCGGGCTTCAAAGCGAGCGCTTAACCCGCTGAGCCATCCAGGCTTTCCCTGCCATATTTTTAATAAGGAACTTCTTAGAAAATTTTGAAATCAACAAGTGAAAGTCCAACTGAGTTTTTATTTTTACATATTATTTTGGCTATTCTGGTGTTTTGCATTTTCTTCTAACTTTTAGGGACTTTTTTTTTATTAATTCTGCAATAAAACCTGCTATGATTTTGATAGGTATTACTTTAATCTGTACATCAACTTTGAAAGAATTGTCATCTCAACATAAACTAATTCTTCTCATTCATGAACATGAAAAGTCACTTTAGAGTTTTGTAATTGTCAGTTTACAACTATTATACTTTTTATGAAATTTGTTATTATTTTATTATTTTTTATGTCATTATGAGTGGAATTGCATTTTTAATTTAATTTTTATAATTGTTACTGCTTGTATACAATTGATTTTTGTATGCTATTTGTGCTTCTTTTGACTTTGGTTGTCTCGTTTATTAGTTCTCATAGTTCTTAAATTCTTATTGTTGGATTCCTTGATTATGTATATACAGGGCAATATCTATGGTGAATAGAGATAGTTTTACTTCTGTTTTTCAGTCTCAATGTTAATTATTTCTTTTTTCTTGCCTGATTTCACTACCTAAAACTTAAAATACCATTTTGTAATAGAATCTGACTCTATTTTTGATGTCTGACAGCTGACAACTTCCAAATCCCACCACTTCCCTTTTCTTTTCATTCAAAATTTGTGCAAGCTGTTATGAGAGCCCAGACACTGTCTTTCTTGATGTTGGTGGAGAAATTCATCAAATCTCACACAACCTACCTTCTACAGGGGCTCTCAGATGGGCCCCACCCCCAATAAAAACTAGGAACATTTACCCCTTCCTTATTCAAGCCATATTTAAACTGGTGCTGATGTCGGCCCTGGTGTACCCAAAAAGCCTGAATTTGTAATCAATTTCTTCATCCTCTGTTGGTATGTTTAGTAGCCTATATAATAGCCTCACAAAGATATCAATCAAGTCCTGATCCCTGGAATCTGTAAATATAACATTTAGAGAAAAAGGCCTCTTTGCAGATGTGATTAAATTACGCATCCTAAAATTGCTAAATTATTCTGGATTATTCAGGTGGGTACTAAATGGAATTACAAGTATCCTTATTAGAGACAGGCAGAAGGAGATTTGACACAGTCAGAAGAGAAAAAGAAACACAGAGGAGAAGGCAATGTGAAGACAGAGGTAGAGATTGGAGGGATATGTCCACAAGCCAAGTAATGCCTGCAGCCACCAGAAACTGGAAAAAGCAAGAAATGGATTCTCTACTACAGCCTCTGGAGGAAGCACAGCCCTGTGAACACTTTGATTTTCACCCATTGACACAGATCTCAGGCATTTCAGACTTCTGGCTGCCTGAAATCTAAGAGAATACATTTATTTTATTTTAAGTCACTATGTCTACAGTAATTTGTTACAGCAGCCACATGGAATTAATACAAAGTATGTGTGGCATCATCTGTCTTAACATGTGAAGGTGGTTACTTTTGCCCTCTAAGGGGCAACCACAAAACATATGTTAAATAGATGAGAGAGAATATCTTTGTCTTGTTTCTGATTTTTGTCTGTATTCACAAGTAAAGATGTGTGTGTGTGTGTGTGTGTGTGTGTGTGTGTGTGTGTGCGCGCGCGCGCTCACGTGTGTGATGGATTTGTCTGATTTGCTATTAGGGTGACACTGTCCACATAAAATGAGTTGAAATTTTTCTTCTGTAATTTTTAGAAGTGATTATGGAGTATTGGTATTAATTTTTTTAACGTTTATTAAAATCCACCAATGGAGACATCTACACATAGAATTACCTTTGTGGGCTGATCTTGACTCATTAATTCAATCTATTTACTTGTTATAGATATATAACTTCAATTTTTGTTCCTTTCTCTTTCTCCATTGAGATTATACTTGACGATGTCTCACAGGTTTCTGAAGATGTTATTTTTTTCATTTTTTTTTCTTAGTAACAAAAGAATCACTGTAGATGAATTTCCTAGTTTGCTGATTCATTTCTCTGCCAGCTCAAATCTGGTATTGACCCAAATTCCAGTTAATTTTTTAAATGTGTTATTGTACTTATTACCCAAGTTACTGTTTCATTATGTTTGAAAATATCTGATCTGTTTATTGGTATTCAGAATTTGGTGAGTCATCCTGTTGTATTTTTCTTTAACATTTTAGACATGATTTTCTTTAGTTCTATTACATATTCCTGGTAACTCATTTCAGTCTTTATTTAATACATCTAACATCTGGGCCTCCTTAAAAAAAGTATGTATTAGCTGCTTTGTGTGTGTGTGTGTGTGTTGGGTGGGGGTGGGGGGTCTTTCTCTCCTGTTTCTTTGCATATTTCTTTGTTTGTTATTTTAGGTAATATGATACAGAATTTCAGAACTTCTATTTCCCTTATTCTCTATTATTTTTGTTTGCAGTGATTTGTTAGTTTCATAAATTTTCTGGATTAATTCTATTATGTGGTAGTCTCTGTAATATGTGTCCCCTGAAACCTCAATTTGGTTAGTAGTCAGAGAATGATTGCTGAAAGACTTCCTTAAATTGCTGATCCTGCAAGTTTACCACCCTTTGTCACGAGGCTTTGTATATTTTGGGGAAAAAGTCACCACTATGGCAGTTTATCTGCTTTAGCTTTTATTTTCTCTTTGTGCAAGGACACAGGTTAGGCCTGTAAATTGAATGATCAGTGCCCTGTAAGGTCTGTTCTGGGCATACATACAACTGTGCATGTGCATACGGCCTTCCACAGCCTTATGCTTCTATAGGAATATGTTAGAGCTTTATAAAGCACCCTATTAATCTTTTGTTTTCAGATCTGTTTTTTTAAACTTTTGTCCGTTTTTTTTGTTTGTTTTGTTGTTTTTGTTTGCCCTCCCTCGTATCAAATCATTAGTCAATTGCTGGACTTTTAAAATTACTAAAATTGTAAATTGTAAATTTCTTGGCTTCCTTTTTTCATTTGTTATAATGTGTTCAACATTCGTCCAGGTTTTACATGTATCAGTATTTTATTCCTTTATTATTGAATGGTGTTCTATTGTATATATATATATAACACATTTTAAAATCTATCAGTTGTTGGACATTTAGTATAATTCCGTTTTTTTTTTCTTTTCTCTTTTTTTTTTTTGCTGTTGTTGCAAAGAAAAATGTTATACAAATTTTTGTGTGAATATGTTTTTTAATTTCTCTTTCATTTCTAAGAGTGGAATTGCTGGATCATAGGGTTAATCTATGTTTAATATATTGAGAAAATGCAGAACTGTTTTAAAACTATTTTACATTCTCACCATTGATGTATGAGGCTTCCAATAACTTTATTTTTTTTTTTTTACCAACACTTGTACTCTGCCATTTTGATTATAGCAATCCTAGGAGCTTTCTCTTTGTGTTTTTATTTGTACTCATCTAATGGCTAATTATGATAATTATTATGTCATGCTTATTGTCTCATGTATATCATTTCTGGCAAAATACTATTTAATTATTTTGCCTATTTATAAATTGGGTTATTTTTTAATTAACTAATTGTAAGTGGGTTTTTTTTTTTATTTCTGAATACAACTCTTTACTAAAAAGAGGTTATTCATGATTTTTTAGTATTTTCTCCTTGTCTATGAATTATCTTTAATATTTCTTTATGATGTCTTTTAAAGCACAAAAATTTTTAATTTAGGTGAACTTTACCTTTTTATTTCATTTGGTACCTCTTATTCTGTCATTTCTAGTAAACTATTGCCTTATTAACACAGTAGTTTTTATTGTTATAACAAATTACTACAAACTTAGAGTCTTAAAGCAATACTAATTTATTATTTATAAATTATGCAGGTCACAAGTCTGAAATGAGACACGTGGCTTAAATTAAAGGTTTCAGAGGGCTGACTTCTTTTTGGAGGTTCTAGAAATCATCAATTTCTTGGATTTTTCTGGCTTCTATAGGCTTTCCGAACGACTTTTATCTCACTGTCATCTCAAAAACATCAATGGATAGTCATATATTTCCCATATTACATTACTGTGACATTAACTCTCACTTACATGGACCCTGCTAATTACATTCAGTCCTCTCAGATAAAAAGCCTCTTCATGTAAAGGTCAGCTGGCTAGCAAACTTAATTCCATACGCAACCTAAATAACTTTTTGCCTTATAACCTAACACACTCACAGGTTCTAAGCTTTAGGACCTGGATATAGCTAGGAGGCATTATTCTGCCTACATAGCACACATGGTGTATCATTATACATTGAGTGATTTTCAAGTATTAAATTCCATTCCTAGGAGAAATCCTACTTGATTGGGATGCATGTTTTTTTACTGCAGATTTATATGCAGTTATAACAATTAATATAGTGTCCTTTGCACCACGTGCCCTATGCTCAGTTCCCTTCAAAGGTAATATCTTCCAAATATCAATAGATATTTGAATACCAAGATATGGATATTAATACAGTTGAGATTCTGAAAACTTTTATCATCACAAGCATTTTATAGTACTTTTATAGACAGATATCACTTTTCCCTCAACCCACCCAAGTTTCTGGTCTTAAGGGGAATACTTTCAGTTTTCCCCCATTAAGTATGACTTTAGCTGTGGGTTTATCATATACAGGTCTTATTATATTGAGATATGTTTTTTCTATTCCCACTTTGTTGAAAATTTTCATTATAAATGGCTGCTGGATTTTTTCAAATGTTTTTTCTTAGTCTATTGATATGACCATATGATTTTAATTTTTTGTTTTGTTTATGTGGTGTATCTTGTTAATTGATTTATGTATACTGAAACAACCTTACATACCAGGAATGAATCCCACTTGATCAAGATGTGCAGTTTTTTTTTTAATGTATCGCTGCATTCAGTTTGCTAACATTTTACAGAGAGTTTTTGCATCTATGTTCATTAGGTATGTTGGTCTATAGCTTTTTTGTTTGTTTGTCTTTGTGTTTTATAGTGTCTTTGTCTGGTATTGGAACCAGAGTAATAATGGCTTTATAAAATGAGTTTGGGAGCCAGCCCACTTCTTAGATGTTTTGGAATAGTTTGAGAATAACAGGTATTAGTTCTATTTTTAAAAATTCTGTAAAATTTAGGTGTAAAGCCAGGACTTTTGTCTTTTGGAAGCTTAAGGTTTACTGACTTAATTTCATTTTTAGTTATTGGTCTGTTCAGATTTTTTTTCTTCTTGATTAAGCTTTGGAATCTTGTATTTTTCTCAGAATCTATCCCTTTCTTTCAGATTGTCCAATTTGTTGGTGTCTAGTTGCTTGTAGAAACATAATTTTTTGTATTTCTTTGGTCTCTGTTGTCACTTGTCCTCTTTCATTTCTGTTTTTATTCATTTGGATCTTCTCTCTTTTTTACTTCAGGAATCTGGTTAAAGGTTTGTTCATTTTGTTTATCTTTTCAAAGATTCAGCTCTTGGGTTCACTGATCTTTTGTATTATCTTTTTGGTCTCAATTTTATTTATTTGCACTCTGATTTGTATTATTTTTTCCTTGGGCTCTTTTTTTTACTTTGATTGTTAGTTCTTTTCCAATTTCCTCAGGTATAATGTTAAATTGTTTATTTGAAATTTTTCTTGTTTCTTTAGGTAGGCCTACATTGCTATGAATTTCCCCGTTAAGAGTGCTTTTGCTGTGTTCCATAGATTTTTTTGGGAGGGGGGGTGTTGTTGTGTTCTCATTTTTGTTAGTCTCAAGGTAGCTTTTATTTTTTTCCTTAATCTCATTATTGACCCATCCATTATTTAGCCCCCATATACTTGTGTTTTTCAGTTTTGGTTTTCTTCTTATAATTGATTTCTCATTTCTTACTATTATGGTCAGAGAAGATTGATATGATTTCAATCTTGTTAAAGTTATTAAGGCTTTTTTGGTGGCCTAACATATGATCTATCTTAGAAAATGTTCCATGTACACTTGAAAATATTATATTCTTCTGTTTTGGGATGCTCTAAAAATTTCAATTTTATCTCTCTGGTCTAGTGCATCATTAATGGACACTGTACCTATGTTGGTTTTCTTTCTGGAAGATCTGTCCATTGGTGACAGTGGAATGTTAAAATCCCCTAATGTAATTGTATCATTGTTGATTACTGCCTTTATGTTGGTCAATATTTGCTTTATGTATTTAAGTGTTTTTATGTTGTGTGTATAACTGTTTATAAGAGTGATTTTGTCTTGTTGGATTGTTCCCTTTGTAATTATGTAATCTTTTTTGTCTCTCATTATAGTCTTCATTTTAAAGTTTATGTTTTCTGATATAAGTATTGCTACCCCAGCTTACTTCTCATTTCTATTTGCATGAAATATCCTTTTGCGTCTCTTTACTTTCAGTCTATGTGTGCCTTTCCTCTTGATATGTCTTCTAGACAGCATATGCCTGGGTATTGTTTTCTTATCTAGTCAGCTACCCAATCTCTTTTGATTGGAGCATTTAGTGCATTTACATTAAAAGTGATTATTGATAAGTACATGTTATTGTGTATGTTCTTTTTCAAAGATTTATTTTTATTGTTTTTGACAGAGAGAGAGAGAGAGATACAGAAACAGAGACACAGAGAAGGGGGAGGGTCCAGAACAGTCTTCATAGTTGCACATCATCGGTTTTTCCACATAGTTTCATTCCACAGGTGGACGAGGGGCTGCACAGGGCAGGAACCGGGCCGGGGTCTTCACCCCGGTGAGAACCGAACTGGGGGCACTCCCCAGTTCAGCATATGGGTCCACACAGGCCAGGGCCGGGATTCGATCCTCGTTCCCCAGGGCTGCAAAGTGAATGCTTAACCACTGAGCCATCCCAGCTTCCCCTATTATTTATGCTTTGGATCTTCTTTTGTTTGTTTGTATTCTCCTTTCTTCACTAAAAAAGTCCTTTTAACATTTCTTATAACACTGGCCTGGTCATAGTAAATTCCTTTAGGTTTTTCTTGACTGCAAAGCATTTTACCTCTTCTTCAATTTTAAACATTAGCTTTGCGGTAGAGAAGTTTGGGATTTAGGCCCATGTTTTTTTCATTACTCTGAACATTTCCTTCCACTCTCTTCTGGCCTGCAACGTTTCTATTGAGAAACCCACTTACACTCCAATGGGAGCTCCTTTGTGTTAAGTAACTAGTAGTCTTTCTTTTGCTGCTTTTAGAGTTCTCTGTCTTTAACCTTTGCCATTTAAATTATGATGTGTCTTGTTGTGGGCTTGTTTGGGCTCATCCTAAATGGGACTGTCTATGCTTCAGTATCTATTTCCTTTGCCAGGTTAGGAAAGTTTCCAGTCATTATTTCTTCAAATAGATTCTTGACCCCTTGCTTCTTTTCTCCTCTGGTAACCCTATATGAATGTTGTTATTCTGGATGTTGTTCCAGAGGTCTCTCAGACTATCCTCGTTTTTTTAAATTTTGTTTTGTTGTTTTGTTTTTGGTTTTGCTATTCCAGTTGGGTATATTCTGCTACTTGTCTTCCATATTGCTGATTTGATTTTCTGCTTCATTTAACCTGCTATTGGGTCCTTCTAGTATGGTCTTTATTTCAGTTGTTGTATTCTTTATTTCTGACTAGTTCTTTTTTATGGTTTCTATGTCCTTCTTATGGTTCCTATCTCTGTTGAAGTTTCCACGACATTCCTTAAACATTTTTATAACCTGTATTTTAAACTCTTTCTCTAGTAGGTTGATTGCCTTCATTTCATTTAGCTTTATTTCTGAAGGTTTCTCTTGTTCTTTATTTGGTATGTGTTCTTCTGTTTTCGCATCTGGCTTCCTCTCTGTTTTTGCTTCTATGTAGTAGGTAGATCTCTATCTCTAAGTCTTCCTTGGTGGCTTTATGTAATATGTGTGCTGTATGGCCCAGTGACACAATCTCCCTGATCTCCTGTGGGTGTGATGTAGTAGTGTCCTTTGACTGTGTTGTGTGTGTTCTTCAGTGGTAGTTGAGAAGTATGCCACTTACAGCACATTGTCAGCTGCCTAGTGGGAGGGCAGAACAGCACCAAAAGCTCTCCAGACAGCCAAAGAGAGATGCTTTTGCTAAAATATGTAAAAAGGTATCCCTTACTAGTAGGGTTGGACCCTTGCTCAGGCACTGGTAGGCAGGGCTAATTTCCAGGGTGACTATGCAAATTTAGAGAAGAGCATCTGGCTTTCTAGCCACTTTCTATCCTATAGAAATAGACAGAATTCTTGTTGAATCTCACTGCTAGATGTAATGTGAGCTTTTCTTCCCAGCACAGGATTACCAGGCCAGGGAGCCCATTGTGGGGCTAGATTCCCTTACTCTTCTGTGGGAAGCTTAGCCCCTGAGGTGCCCCACTCCCCTGAGTTCTCTCACTATCCATGTGTTTATAGTTACCCCCATTTCACATATCTGCTCTTTTTACCAGTCTTGATTTGGCTTCTTCACAACTAGTCCTTAGTTGGAGGGACTCTGTCCAGTCAGTCCTCTAATATTTCCCAAGATTAACTGTTCCATTATCCATTTGTAACCTTGATGTTATCCAGTGAGGCCATAGGTACAGTTTTCACCTAATCTGCCATCTTTCAAGGGTCCTATACTTTTTTTTTTTCATTTGAAGAACGTTATATGAAATAAAATCATAATATATAACATTTGGAGACTGACTTATTTCACTCAAGTATATAATTCTCTAGAGTCATCCAGGTTGCTGTGTATAACGATAAATTCTCCTTTCACTACTGAGTAGAATCCATGGTATGGATTTGCTACAGTTTCTTTACCTAATTGTCTTTTGAGGTAACTTAGGTGTTTTTAGTTTCTTAGCTATTATGAATAAAACTGCTATAAACATTCAAGTGCGGGTTTTTAGGTAAACAAAAATTTTATTTTGGGGGTAAACATTCTTGGGAGTACAATTGCTAGAATATATGACAGTTGTATGTTCAGTATTTAAAACAATGTCAAAATGTGTTTTAGACTTACTGTGAGCAATATATGAAGCATCCAATTCTATGAGCCATATATGAAGCATCCAATTTCTCAACATCATTTCTAGCATCTCATATTGTTCTTGCTTGGTTTGTTTTTGTTTTTTGTTTTTCAGTTTTAGCATTTTGATACATATGGAATAATATGTCATAATGGTTTTAAGTTTTATTCTCTAATGGATAATAATGTTCAGTAACTTTTCATCAGTGTATTTGCCATTTGTATATCCTATTTAGTGAAATGTCTCATCATGTCTATTGCCCATATTCAAATTGGAATTTCTTTTATTACTGATACATTTTTAGAGTAACTTACATATTGTAGATATGAATACTCAGCTAGATAAATTGGTTGGAAATATATTCTTCAAATCTGTAATTTGCCTTTTCATTTTTTTAATATGCACTTTTGCAAATAAAAATGTTTTAGATATCTTATTAAATTTATTGAGATGGCATTGGTTGTTGAAGTTATACAGGTTCCAAGTGTACAATTCTACAATATATCATCTCTATACTGCATTGTACGTTCACCACCCAGAGTTGGTTCTCCTTCCATCAATATATATTTGACCTCCTTTACTCTCTTATACCATCCATCTTCCTCCTTACCATCTGGTAACCAACAAACTATTATCTGTATCTATGAGGGGTTTTAGTTTTGGTTTGTTTTTATCTTTTTTGTGTGTTGCTTTTAGATATGAGTGAAATCATAAGGTTTACAAATTTTTCTGTCTTATTTATTTCACTTAGCATGATAATCTCAAAATCCATCCATGTTTTTGCAAATCGCATATTTTACTTTTTTTATGGCCAAGCAATATTCATTCATATATGTATACATCACATCTCCATTATACAATCCATTTTCTAAGGACGCTTTGGTTGTTTCCATGTCTTGGCCACTGTGAACAATGCTGCAGTGAGCATAAGGGTACATATATCTTTATGAATAATAATTTTATATTTTTTGGTAGATACACAAAAGAAGAATAGCTGGGTTGTATGGTAATTTTATTCTTAATATTTTGAGGAACTTTCATACTGTTTTTCATAGTGGCTGTACCCATTTACATTCCCAACAGCAGTGCATAAGGGTTCCATTTTTTCTACAACTTTTCCAACACTTAATATTTCTTGTCCTGTTCATAATAGCCATTCTAACAGGTATGAGGTGGTATCTCCTTGTGGTTTTGATTTGCATTTTAATAGTAACTAGTGAAGTTGAGTATCTTTGAATATGTATTTTGGCCATTTGTATGTCTTCTTGGGAAAAATGTCTGTTCAGGTCTTCTGCCCACTTTTTAATAAAATTTTTCTTTTTGAGTTGTAGGAGTTTACATATACATATATATTGAACATTAACTCTATATCAGAAAGGTTGTTTTCAAATATATTCTTCCATTTTGTAGGTTGTTACTTTGTTTTATTGATGGTTTCTATTGCTGTGTAGAAGTTCTTTAGTTTGATATAGTCACATTCATTTATTTTTGCTTTTATTTCCCTCGCTTTTGAGGTCAAATTCATAAAATTTTCTTTGAATCCAATGTTCATAATTTTAATGCCTTTGGTTTCTTTTAATGCAATTTACTGTTTCGAATATGTGTTTAGGTCTTTGATAAATTTTGGGCTAATTTTGATATGTGATGACAAATAGCAGTCTTGTTTCATTCTTCTGCACGTTGCTCTCCAATTTTCCCAGCAGCATTTATTGAGGAGGCTTTTTTTTTTCTCCCTTTTCTGTTTTTTGTTTCTTTGTCAAAAATTATCTGCCCAAATATATGTAGATTTATTTCTAGGTTCTCAGTTCTACTAGTCTGTGTGTCTATTTTTTCTTCCAACACCATTTTGTTTTCATTAATGTCTTTGTAGTATAAATTGAAATCATGGAATATGCTACATCTGGCCTTATTCTTTTTGTTAGGATTAAGTTGGCTTTTCTGAATTTTTTGTGATTTCATACAAATCTGATGATTTTTTTGTTATATTTTTAAAAATATATACCATTGGGATTTTTATGAGGATTGTACTAAATTGGTATATTACTTGGTGTGATATGGCCATTCTAACTGTGTTGATTTTTCCATTCCATAAATATGAAACCTTTCTATTTATTTATGTCTTCTTCAGTTCTATCACTAATGTTCTATAGTTTTCAGTGTATATGTCTTTCACATCTTTTTTATTCCTATGTATTTTACTCTTTTTGTTGCAATTTCAAAAGGAATTCTTTTTTAAAAAATTATTTTTCTGAAATTTTATTGTTAGTATATAAGAACACAGTAGATTTTTGTATATTGATGTTGTATCTTCCACTTAACTTTATTTGTTTATTGGTTCTAATAGTTTTATGGCAGAGTGTTTAGAATTTTTTACATAAAGAGGTATGTCATCTTCAATAAGTGACAATCTGAATTCTTCATTTCCAATTTTCATGCCTTTTTTTTCCTCTTGCCTGATTTGTTTTGCTAGGACTTCCAAAACTGTGCTGAATAACAATAGTGAGAGGGGACATTCTTGTCTTGTTCCTGATTGTAGAGCTTTCAGTTTTTCACCATTAAATATATCAGCTGAGAGTTGGTCATATTGTCCTTTATTATATTGAGGCACTTTTCTTCTATAACCATTTTATTAAGTGTTTTAATCATAAATAGATATTGCATCTTTTCAAATGTTTTTTATGCAGCTTTTAATATAATCATTTTGTTTTTATCATTTATTTTGTTTATGTGGTGTATCACATTGATTGATTTGCGTATGTTGAATCATGCTTGCATTCCTGGAATGAACTTTTTTTTATTGTGATGTATAATCTTTTTAAAGGTATTATTGTATATAACTTGCTAGTATTTTGTTTTGGATTTTGGCATTTGTATTCATCAGAGATATTGTTCTGTAGTTTTATGCTTATGTGTTATCCTTACTAGATTTTGGTATCAAGGTAATATTGGCCTTAAAATAAGTTATGAAATATTGCCTCTTCTTCAGTGTTTTGGAAGAGTTTGAGAAAGACAGCTGTTAAATCATCTTTTGATGTTTGGTAGACAGGGCAAAAGAAAGCAAAATGCTCCATTGCTACCTACAGGAAAACAAAAGAAAGACCTCTTCATATTGTGTTGCATAATTTATTCCTGTAGATGCCTAGGAAGAGAAATAATCTATTAATTACTATGAACAACAAAGGTAACAAGGCAGCTCAGGAAAAAAGTAAAAAATACTCAGAAAATTAACTAAAGGACATGAAAATAATTGATTTATATGACAGAAAATTTAAGATTTTAGTTTTGAAAAAAAGCTCAACAAGATAAAAGAAAACTCAGATAGTTTATGGACTCAAAAACAAAATCAATATTTTTCCAAAGAGACTAAAAACAAACAAATAAAACAAAAAACAACAAAAATAAATAGAAATTCTGGATTTGAAGAATTCAATAAAAGTAAAGAAAAATAACATAATGAACTTAGCAAATACAACAGACCAGAGCAGGAACAAATTGGTAATGTTGAAGATAGAAATCTGAAAATAATGCAGATAGAAGAAAGAAATTTGAGAGTTAAGCAAAATAAAATAACTCTGCAAGAGCTATCTGACTCCATCTGAAAGGGCAATATAGGTATTATGGAAATACCAGAAGAAGAGGAAAAAGGACACAGAGAGTCTACTTAAACAGATGGTTAGAGAGAACTTTTCAAACCTCTAGAAAATACTGGATCCTGAAATACAAGAAGCAAACAGAACACCTAATTACCTCAATCCTAACAGGCCTTCTACAAGGCTCATTATTTTGAAGCTGTCAAAAGTTAGTGACAAAAAAAGAATTCTCAACGCAGCCAAGAAAAGAAGACAGTAACATACAAAGGAAAGCCCATTTAGATCATCATCAAACCTTCCAGCAGAAACTCTACAAGCCAGGAGGGAGTGGCATCAAATATTCAAACTATTGAAATAGATAAATTACCAGCAAAAAATATTATATGTAGCAAAGTTATCCTTTAGATATGAAGGAGTAATAAAGACCTTTCCAGATAGGGAAAACTAAAAAAAGGTATTTTACCTAAAAGAAAAAGACAAAAACAAAACAAAAAAAAAACAAACAACAACAAATAACTATGAGTATGATGACTGGTAGAGATAGAGAAGCAGGAAATGGCAACACTTACACAGGAGAGACCACTATACACTTAAATATACTGTAAAGGATCAAGGAAATAAAACCATTAAAAAGTAAAAAGAAGAAAAATACAATTTGCTACTACAATTCAGAAATAAAGTCACAGGGGAAAGCCGGGGCGGCTCAGCGGATTGAGCGCTCGCTTTGAGGCCACGAGGACCGAGGATCGAATCCCGGCTCCGGCCCAGGCAGGACCCACATGCTGAACTGGGGAGTTCCCACAGTTCGGTTCTCTAACTGTCTCTGTCTCTGTCTCTCTCTCTATCTGTCAAAAGTAAAATAGAAATAAATATGCACTGAAGACAAAAAGATAATTTCTCTCT
>PVKE010006012.1:0-56191 GCA_004027555.1 Craseonycteris thonglongyai
TTCAGTGCATAGTTATTTCTATTTTACTTTTTGACAGATAGAGAGAGAGACAGAGACAGAGACAGTTAGAGAACCAAACTGTGGGAACTCCCCAGTTCAGCACGTGGGTCCTGCCTGGGCCGGAGCCGGGATTCGATCCTCGGTCCTCATGGCCTCAAAGCGAGTGCTCAACCCGCTGAGCCGTCCCGGCTTTCCCCTAAACATCAGCTTTTATGTTCATATCTACTCCTCTACTAATCTCTCGGAGCCCTGATGCTCATTTCCTCTCAAATGACTGGGAAAATTATGGGTTGACACAGGGCCTAGTGGGTGGCACGCTGACATTGCCTGCCCCAGAGCCAGGGAGTCTAGTCATCCTGTAGTCTCCACAAGGATCATTCTTCTTTAGGGAGGCCCTGCTCCCTGTCACCCTTGCCACTCTTATCCCCCTCAACACCCACCTGCTCCCTCTGTAGGTGCTGAACATGTATGGGAAGGTGGTGACCGTTAGGCACCAGGCTGTGACCCGGAAGAAGGACAACCGCTTTGCTGTGGCCCTGGACTCAGAACAGAACAACATCCATGTGAAAGACATCGTCAAGGTCATTGATGGCCCCCATTCAGTGAGTATGAGCTGCCCATCGGCTGTGTCTGGAAGACTAAGGGTAGGTAGGGCATGGCCCTACTCGAGAGTGACCATCCTTTCCCCTCCAGGGCCGGGAGGGCGAGATTCGCCATCTCTTCCGAAGCTTCGCCTTCTTGCATTGCAAGAAATTGGTGGAGAACGGGGGCATGTTTGTCTGCAAGACCCGCCACCTGGTGCTGGCTGGTGGCTCAAAGGTGAGGTGGGTGTGGTGGCTGCCTGTCTGTTGGGTACCTGGCTTGGCTCTCTGGTCTTCCCTGACCCCAGGAGTGACAAGAATGGGTTTGTGGAGGATTAGGAGACAGATATCAGTGTCAGGTCCTTGGCAAAAGGTGAGAAGAAAATGGTTTACTGGGATTCTGAGCTGTTTACCAAGTTGCTCATTCATTCTGTTTTATTGAGTACCTATTAGGTACCAGACTCTGGGGATCAGCAGTGAATAAGAGACAAACTTCTGTCCTGGAGCTGTTATTCCAGAGATGAACAGATAAATACATACCGGTACATAGAGTATGCAAAGTGAGGTGATAACAAGCGTCATGAGAAAAAATAAAACAGGAAGAGATAGAGAATGATGGGGACTGTTTTGTTTTATTTATTTTAAAAATGAATGTTACCTTTATTCTTATTTTTTAGTGATACACTGTACTTTTTTAATTGTTAGTCATTGTAAGCTTTTGCGGGTTGCCTGCTGCCTAACGTGGAGTATATTTGAAGTCTAAGCATTTTATTTATATTTTAAAGAAGGATTGGTTCAGAAAGGGAGAATAGATCTGGTTTATACTTTTCATTAATCTGGCAAATGATAACTATTCACTCACCTAATGGAAAGGTCTTAGGGTTGGTCAAGCAAGAGGCAAGTGGATATATATGATGGTGCAAGTAGTATTTCTAAAGTACATTAACTTGTGAGAAGATCAAACAGTTGTATTCAAATATAAGTAGTTTTGTTCCACAGTCTGTAGCGTTGATGTTTGTGAATGTCTTTGACATGATGATACAGTACAGTCCTCTTACTATGATATTCTTTGCCCTGGGGATGTAGTTGAGGTTACATCCTAGGTTTTACTTATAATTACTGTTTTAGTTCCTTTGCCTCCATTACTCTGTATTGGTTTTTTTCCTTAAGTGAGTTATGTCCTGGGTCAATATACACCTGCATTTAGGATACTATTTTGTTATAGGAGTGTTGTAAATGATTCAAAATAGTTTGGAGGCAACATAATACCTATTTAAATTTTTATAAAACCTGGTCACCAAACATAGTTATCTAAACGTAGTTCAGCTTTGTTGTTCCTGTTAGTGGAGCAGAACACCCTTCCTTAGCAGAGAGTTATCATATATGCTGTTTACGTTAACTTCCATATTTTCTGCTGGAGCTGGAGCCATGCTGCCCCTGTGGGAGGCTTATAAAGGAGGGAAGCAGGGCTACAAAGGAGGGAGTGCCCTCTACTGGAGTAATGTTTATTTTAAATCTAAATATATTTTTATTTATTTATTTTTGTTTTTGACAGAAAGAGAGAGAGATACAGAGACAGAGACAGAGAGAGAACTGAACTAGGGGAACTCCCAGCTCAGCATATGGTTCCGCACAGGCGGGGCCGGGATTCGATCCCTGGTCCCCGGCGCTGCAAAGTGAGCGCTTAACCCACTGAGCCATCCCGGCTTCCCCTATTTTAAATCTAATACAGGATTTTATGGATCTTTTTTTTTTTTTTAAGATTTATTTTATTGTTTTTGACAGAAACAGAGAGAAAGAGAAGAGGGAGGGCCCAGACAGTTTCCATAGTTGTACATCATCAGTTTTTGACATGCTTTCATTCTACACAGTCAGGGGCCATGCAGGGCAGGAGCTGTTCTGGGGGCATCCTGCATAGGAGGTGCGCCACTTCGAGGCAGGGGCCCACCCAGGTGGCGAAAGCTGAGCTGGGGGCCTCCTGCATGGGAAGCACACCCCAGTCCAGCATGTGGGTCTGCACAGGCCGGGGCCAGGATTGGATCCTCAGTCCCCGGGTTTGTAAAGCGAATGCTTAACTTGCTGAGCCATCCAGGCTTCCCCTCATTCTGACATCTTTACTTGGACTTTGAAGTTTAAACTTATTCTAGAATCTAAACCATTAACAGATGAAAACCTGTTTTGTCTGTTTAATTTTTATGTTTTTTTTTTTGGTTTTTTTTTTAAATATATTTTAATTTATTTTTATTTTTGACAGAGAGAGAGAGAGAAATACAGAGATAGAGACAGAGAGAGAACTGAACTGGGGGAGCTCCCAGTTCAGCATATGGTTCCGCTCTGGCCAGGGCCAGGATTTGATCCCCGGTCCCCGGCGATGCAAAGTGAGTGCCTAACCCACTGAGCCATCCCAGCTTCCCCTAATTTTTATGTTTTATACGAGTAGTGTGTAAACTTTATCTCAAACTTATAATTTAAAAATACGGTATTTTTTCTTGTTAATTTTATGTAATATATGTCTACATTTTATTGTTGGAAGACCAAATATTGGTAAAGCAGTTTTAAAATGATTTAACATATACATTAACATACTGTTAGTATGATATATTTCACTTTCATTTTACTTTGTGAGAAAACAAAAGAATTTTGTTGGCATTGAAGAACAAAATGTCTAATTGGCATTTATAATGAAAGTTTTTCCCTTAGTTTTTTTTGTTGTTGTTAATACTACTGTGATTTGGTCTGTAAAGGCAAGGATAATGAGATGGAGGGGAAGCTGGGACGGCTCAGCAGGTTGAGTGCTCGTTTTGTAGCCCTGGGGAACGAGGATCGAATCCTGGCCCCGGCCTGTGTGGAACCATATGCTGAACTGGGGTGTGCTTCCCATGCGGGAGGCCCCCAGTTCAGTTCCCACCCTGTGTGGCCCCCGTCCACCAGTGTGGAACAAAACCAGGTCGAATACTGATGAGGTGTAACTATGGAGACTGCTTTGGGCTCTTCCCCTTCTCTCTCTCTCTCTCTGTCTCTCTTTCTCTCTCTCTCTCTCTCTCTCTCTGTCTCTCTGTCTCTGTCTGTCTGACAAAAACAATGAAATAAATCTTAAAAAAAAAACAAAACAAAACATGCAAAAGATGTGTGGACAAAATCAATTTAAAAAAAAGGAGTTGGAGAATGGTGGAGGCTGCTACTTTAGGTGCAGGAGGTTAAGGAAAGGCCTCTTTGAGGAGAGGGCATTTGAGCAGAGATCTGAAGGAAGGGACTGAGAGCCAAGTGCATATCTCAGGGGGACAACAAATGCAAAGGCTCTGAAGTGGGACTCTTAGAACAGTGGTACAGAACAAAGTTTCAGAAAGGAAATCAGGCCTAGGATCTGGATAGCTGGGACCAGGAGGTGTTTTCCTCAGGGCCCTTTAGATGAGCTGATGAACTCCATGGCATACAGTTTTTGTGTCACTAGGGGTTTAAACTCCTGACTACCACATTTCAGTTCTGTTCCAGAGAAGGCCTGGGCCTTTTTATTGACAGGCCCACAATGGCATAGGGGTGGCGGCAGTTTCCTCAAAGGGAAATTGAGGTATTGTCACCAAAGGAGGGGCCATGGCTGCCCAGGAGGGTCAAATAAGAACTGTTCCCAATGCAGGCAGGCAGTTTGACATGGGTTGGGAGCCTGTCACCCAGGCCCTGCCTGCCAAGTCACTTCTTGTCCCTCCTTTAGCCCCGAGATGTGACCAACTTCACCGTGGGTGGCTTTGCTCCTATGAGCCCCAGGATCAGCAGTCCCATGCACCCTAGCGCTGGAGGTGAGGGGGAGTCAGGGGCGGGCAGTGGAGGAGGGTGGTTGCTCAGCCTACACTCACTGAGTGTCTGCTTTGGGCTGGCTCAGTTGTAATGGGGCTTACAGCCCATGGGAGATCAGACCCCACTCCACAGTTCCGCCCAGAGTGGGTCAGGGCTGTGATGAGAAAGCCCCCAGCTCTGGTAGCAGCTCCCTGCCAAGGAGGCTCCTAACCCAGCAGGGGACGGAAAGAGTCAAGCAGGTGAAAAGGGGATTTGAGGGTGTCTTGGCTGTGAGCACAACATGGGAGGGGAGGGCACAGCCTGGGGACTGGTGACGTTCTCCCTCCCCAGGTCAGCGTGGTGGCTTTGGCAGCCCCGGTGGCAGCAGTGGCATGAGCAGGGGCCGAGGGCGGAGAGACAACGAGCTCATCGGCCAAACTGTGCGCATCTCCCAAGGGCCCTACAAAGGTGACCTTTGAGACCATGTGGAGGGGGCATGGTGAAGGCGAGCCCCACCCGGCCTGACCTCCTGCTCCCAACAGGTTACATTGGTGTGGTGAAGGATGCCACAGAGTCCACAGCCCGTGTGGAGCTGCACTCAACCTGCCAAACCATCTCTGTGGACCGTCAGCGCCTCACCACAGTGTATGGGCTGGGACAGGGCAGGGCTGGGAAGGGCTTGTTGGGTGATGAGGTCCTACTCACCCCACGAGTTCTCTGTGTTTACAGGGACTCGCAGCACCCAGGTGGCATGACCTCGACCTATGGACGGACTCCCATGTATGGCTCACAGACGCCCATGTACGGCTCCGGCTCCCGCACACCCATGTATGGCTCCCAGACTCCTCTTCAGGATGGTGAGTGCTCCCTAGGGGACAGGGCAAAGGGATGATACTGGAGAGGACAGAACTGACGGACACACATCTCCCATTCCAGGCAGCCGCACCCCACATTATGGCTCGCAGACACCCCTGCATGATGGTAGCCGCACTCCTGCCCAGAGTGGGGCCTGGGACCCCAACAACCCTAACACACCATCGCGGTGAGGATTGGGAGCTGGCAGGGAAGGGTTCCCTGAGCCACTGGGGCTGTGTGCCATGTGTGAATGGTGCTGGGCATCTGGGGGAGTGGAAAGGTCTGTGTAGCCTGCCCTGAATTCTCTTGTTTCCAGCCCCAGGCTAGTGTGTGGAGTAGGCATGCTGAGGGCAAAGTAATCTCTCCAGTTCTACCACAGTAGCATGCTGGGGTTAAAACCTGGGCCTGAAAACAGAGTGTGGGACCTTGGTCATAAGGCAGGTTGTGTGACTGTGGGCTGGCAACCTCAACTCTCTGCCTCCTAGTCTCCTCAACTGTGAAATGGAGGTCTCTGGATGGGGCTCTTGTGAGGGGAACTTGATTCTGTTCTGGAAGCATTTGCAACATTATAATTACTACAGTCATTCTCAACAGACTTTTTTTCCCCAACAGGGCTGAGGAAGAATATGAGTATGCCTTCGATGACGAGCCCACCCCATCCCCACAGGCTTATGGGGGTACCCCCAATCCCCAAACACCTGGCTACCCAGACCCCTCATCCCCACAGGTCAACCCACAGTATAACCCACAGACGCCAGGGACTCCAGCCATGTGAGTCCTTGGGGGCTGGCCCTAATCTACCCCTACCCAAACCCTACTCACTGTACCACCTTATTCTGTACTCGGCCCTCCCCAACAAATGCCCCCATGGCTCTTTGTCTCTGCAGGTACAACACAGACCAGTTCTCCCCCTACGCAGCCCCCTCTCCACAAGGCTCCTACCAGCCCAGCCCCAGCCCCCAGAGCTACCACCAGGTGGCGCCAAGCCCAGCCGGCTACCAGAACACCCATTCTCCAGCCAGCTATCACCCCACACCCTCGCCCATGGCCTATCAGGTGCTGGTCAGCTGCCTGGTCAGCTGGCATGCCCTTTAGGGTGGTGGGCTAGGGTGGGCCTCAGGCCTACAAGGACAGTCAGGTCAGATGACCTATTCCTAACAATACTCCCTCTTTCCATATAGGCCAGTCCCAGCCCAAGCCCCGTTGGCTACAGTCCGATGACACCTGGAGCTCCCTCCCCTGGTGGCTACAACCCACACACACCAGGCTCGGGCATTGAGCAGAACTCTAGCGACTGGGTAACCACAGACATCCAGGTGAAGGTGCGGGACACCTACCTGGACACACAGGTGGTGGGGCAGACAGGTGTCATCCGCAGTGTCACGGTAAGTGGGACCCAGGTTGGTGGGTGGGCAGACATCCCAGTCTCTAGTTACTATTGCTGTTTTTATTTTTAACTCTCTAAACCACTTCTTCCAGATCTGCTTATAGCTGGGGAAAAAAAAAAGATGTGGAAAGGTTTGGCACGCAAGCTCTGCAGGCTGCTGTGCTCATGGCTGGGGTCCCAGCTGCCTGGAACAGTGACTGGCACCCAGGAGTGTGGTTATTTTGTAATATACTCCTCTGAGATCATGTCAGTAACATGGACCTGAGTGTTCCTCTGTGCCAGGCTTCAGCTTAGCACTAGGCACCTACAGCCCCTGGGCTCTCCTTGCTCCAGCACTGTTGACCTCTCCATTTTTCAGTCACTGAGTTTCTTTCAGCCTCAGGGCTTTTGCTCATCACTTTCCTCTGTCTAGAACTCTTTCCATTCTTTGTCTAGTTAACTCTTACTCATTCTTCAAGGAAGCACCTAGGTTATTTCAGATCTGTCTCTTATAAGTCCATGTAATTTTTTTTCATGTTATGTACCTCTGCCCACAAGCTTAATGCTTGCCCTGGTGTGATTCTTTGATTACTAAGCCTGTTTTATTCCTAAGTAGTCCTAGTTCTTGAGTGAGGGACTAGCACCTTGTTAGCCCTCCAGTAAATGTTACAGGCATTTGAATTAAACATCAGAAACCAAGACAGCTCTATGCCCTGCCCCTACAGATCTCACATTCCAGTGGGACATTCCCTCAGACAGTGGTCCCCATACATGTCCCCAGACAGTGGGAACCTGAGTGGCCAAAGCTGGCATGTGGGAAGCCCAGAGTGCAAGGGGAGCTATGCAAACCCAGAAAAGGCACCTTACCCAACTTTGGAGGGGCTCAGGGAGGGCTTTCTGGAGAAGGAGACATCTGCATCAAGACCTGAGGAATGAATAGGAGTAAGCCAAGAGAAATGAATAGGGAAGGGGTTAAATGTGTTTCAGGTAGAGGGGACTTGCAAAGGCCTAGAGGTGAGGAAAAACCTGGGACATTTGGAAGGTTGAAGTATGTTCATTGAGACTGGAACATAAATAACCAAGGTAGATGGTAATAAGGCCAGAGTAGTGGCTGGGGCCAGGTCATATTCCAGCCTGGGAAACAACTGTCCTGAGGGCACTGTGGGGTCATGGAGGAATCTAAGCAGGGATCAGATCTGTGGTTTGTAATTAATTTACTGTTGCTGTATCAGGAATGGATTAGGGGTGGTGAGAATGGGGGCTGGGAGCCCAGGGGAGGTCAAGCTACACTACAGGGCCTGAGGGAGGGTGGGAGGGAAGTGGGAGGGACCCTCAGGAGGCTGAGTGGTCAGGCCTCAGAGCTGGGACCAAGACAAGGTTCAGGGCTCTGGCTGGGGCCTATAGGGCCATCCCTGACATGGGCCCAGGGGACAGAACAAGTGTGGGGAAGAAGGTGAAGTCGGTTTGAAACGAAGAGCCAAGTGCCTAAGAAGCAATCTCTCTCTGCTGAGCTTGTCACTTCATCCCTACACACCAGAGACTTGAGGCCTTGGAACCAGGCCCAGCTTTGGCCATTTCTTTGTGTTGCCTTGGGAAAGTGACTTCATAGAATGAGCCCTGAGCCTGTGTCCTCTAAGTGTGCACATCAGTCCTGTGTTGGGAACAGGGGAGGCTAACTAGGCTGTCCCTGCCCCCAGGGAGGCATGTGTTCCGTGTACTTGAAGGACAGTGAGAAGGTTGTCAGCATCTCCAGTGAACACCTGGAGCCCATCACCCCCACCAAGAACAACAAGGTAAGGGGGTGGGGGGCAAGGGGCGGGGGGGGGGGCATTGGGCTGTTCACATTGACCCTGACCCCATGCCTCCTCCCTAGGTGAAGGTGATTCTGGGTGAGGATCGGGAAGCCACAGGTGTCCTCCTGAGCATCGATGGTGAGGACGGTATCGTGCGCATGGACCTTGACGAACAGCTTAAGATCCTCAACCTCCGCTTCCTGGGGAAGCTCCTGGAGGCCTGAGGCAGGCCAGGCAGATGGACTTTGGCAGATAGTGTCCCTTTTTTCCATGGCCCTTGGCTCTGACAGTATCTGGGCCTGGAGCAGGGCTAGCCCTGTTGTTCAAGATTTACTTTATTTTCCTTTCTGGGTTCCTGTTTTCCTCCTTGATGTTCATGGGAATCAGAATAGTCATGGGGAGGGTTCACATTTTCTTGTACCCCCCCCCCCCCCCATCCCCAGCTTGCTTTCGTTACAGTCTTTCAATAAAAGCTATTTGGTCAAGTTGCACGTGCACATGTGTATGGTGGGGGGGTATGGTTTGTAGGGCCATGCTTCCTTGCTGTGTGGTTTGGGCAAATAAATAACTGGGTCCTACCTAAGCCTCAGTTTCCCCATCTAGAAAATGATACTGGCTACTCCAGATGGCCATTGAGAAGAATGTGTGAGAAGGCATTGGAAAGAGATTATTAGAACAGAACCTGCCATATGATTGAGGTTACATCTTACTCATACTTGAGTTACGTGAAAAGCACAGTCAATATTCCCCCAAGAAACCTGAGTTCCTCCTGGGGTGCAGGATACTGCATTTAATGGTCTTTCCTTTGCTCCCGCATAGCAGTGACACCAGAATTGCTATAGCTTGTCTGATGGTTTGGGGGTGGGTGGGGATGGGGAGCAGTGCAGAAAATAGGGCTTAGTAAAACCCTGACTTTCCTTCACCTTCCTCATTTGATATTCGCATGTCTTTATACAAATTAAATATAAAATGTATGTTAAAAATGTGTTATATTTCAGATGTTCAAAAAGATACATAATTACTAGGAACACCCAGTTTAGGAAGCAGTATGTACCCACTTTGGTAGCACCCCCAGTCCCATTCCCCGCTAGAGGTATTCACAACCCTGAAATTCCATGTCTTTTGCTTAACTTTATACTTTTATCACCTTAGTATTTATCCCTAGGTGTTATATGGTCAATTTACATGTTGTTTTAAAAGTTTACACAAACACTATCAGGCCTTTTCTCCTCAAAATAATTGGAGGGAGATCCAGCGTGGCTACCTGTGGCCTCTTTATTTCACTGACTTCCGATCTCAAAACGCTCGTCCCCCACCAGATACAGCTGCTGTTCCTCTGGCTGATCCCCACGAAATGGCTGGCTTTCCAGACCCTTTAGATTTTAGAAGATGCTCATAAGTGGAGCAAGCGCGATCTCAGAACGGGAGAGAAGACAGATGGGCCTCCTGGCTCTAAGTGAGGAAGCGAGTTTGTGAGGGCTGGCTTGCAACCAGCTTTCCGGGCAGACCTTTCGGCGAACGAGCTACCTGACTCATGGCTTTCGCTTTCAGGACAAACCAGGTAGTTCTTGGCTTCCTTCATTACGGCCTCGGCTTCACCTCTGATCAATGGGTGTCCGCCTCGTCCGGCTGCAGGAGGGGTGGTGTGCCCTGGAGCCCGGGGGTGGGGCGTGGTGCCGGCTGACTCCCCATTGGCGCCCGGGAGCTAGCAGTAGGACCGTGGGAGAGGTGCACGCTCGCGGCTTTCGGACCGCAGCCGTTTGTCTCTCTCGGGCTCCCGTCTACCCGCCCGGTCTCTGCGCCTCTATTGGCCGCAGCCCCTGGCCTGGGCGGGAGAGGGGTGAGTGGGCGGGGCTGCGTGGCGTCAGCGCAAGATGGCGGCCTCGGGGGCCCTGGTGCTTCGCTTGCGGAGCGGGCTCCGGCTGGGCGCGCGGGGGCTGTGCGCGAGGCTGGCGACGCCGCCCCACCGGGCCTCGGACCAGGTGAGCAGAACAGGGGTCAGCCCCGGGTTTCTGGAGTTCCGGGCGGACTGCTGCCGCCCGGGGGTTCTGGGGCGCAGCACCTCAGGGTGCTGAATGGAACGCCACCCGCGTTGCGGGGCGCTTCTCTGCTTCACCGGGTGGACGACACTTGGTTTCCCGGACTAGATGCTGGGGGCTCAAGTACGTCCTCTGGACTCCCACCTCTTTTGGACAGCACGTGAGTGCCGGGGGTCACCTGTTTCCCATCTCAGGGACCGTTCAGGTAATAATAACTTGAAGGAGAGGAGCTGGGGAGGAGCTAGGCACGCTGGTCCCAGCTTGGCCTTGGGAGTATTGTCCCCGCGGCGGTGGTGGTGAGGTGGACGCTTGGGCTTTTGGTTCGACCTGCCTCCATGTTGACAGAACCAGCCTTTCTGACCTCCAAGTCTATCCCTCTGCCCTACTTCCCCAAGTCCCAAACAAGCGATTGCTCCTCTATCCCGCTCCCATCTCTTCCCCTCTATAGCCTGACCCGACATGGGATCCCTTAACTCTCCGTTCTATCTTTTCGTGCGTCTTCCATTACCTTGCTCTTCCCAGCATCCCAATATCCATCCAAGCTTCCTGATCTCGTCTCCGCGCCCTGCTTGTCTGGGCTCCGGGTTTACCAGTGCTTTGCTTCCAGGACCCTGGGCACTGGGCCTATCAACCCTTGAATTGTTTGGATCCTGGCGCCAGGAGCCGGACATTCTAGTTCTTGACCATTCTGAAAGACCCAATCAATTTCCTCCAGGGACACAGCCTCTGAGGCTATGTGGGTGTCTTCTTCCTGGCCTTCCACCTTGATTCTTCTGCAACTAGGGTGCCTGAGCCACCCTGACCTTTATTTTCTCACTTGGCTAACCTACCCCCTTCTCAATTGCAGGCTGAGGAGATTGGGAGCCGCACCAGCACTAAGACCCAGACCCAGGGGTCACAGCACCAGCGGGGCACGGAGGGTCCCAGTTATGCCAAAAAAGTTGCACTCTGGCTTGCTGGGCTGCTTGGGGCCGGTGGGACCGTGAGTGTCGTCTATATCTTCGGTGAGGGACATATTCCTGCCCCCCAATTTTGTTCTGTTGTCTCTATAGTCAACAGAACCTCCCTCTTTTCCCTAAGGCTTCACCAATCTTCATTTTCTGGCTCCTCCCACAATAGGGCAGTCAACCAGAACATCTGCCTTGGAAAGGAGGAAGTTTCCTTTCTTATTCCTTCTACCACCCCTGCTCAAGGTTCCATTCTTTCTGATTGGTTCCTGTACTAGGCTACAGGGAATCAATTAGAAGAGGGAAGGATGGGAAAGGATAAGCCAGGACCAGCCTCCTAAGCTACCTCTTCCCTCTGCACCTAAAACTCCAGCTCTCTCCCTAGTCCCTTTATCCCTCAGAGACCCAGGAGACCTGGCTCCAGGCCCCTCTTTTCTTAGTCTTAGGAGACTATGCCTCTAGCCTTCATCCCTTAGATTCAGAGATCTAGGCCCGATGCTCTCCTCTCTCAAGACCCAGGTGACTGGGTCCCAATATCTCTCTTTTATCCTTATCTTCCTTGCAGGAAACAACTCTGTGGATGAAACTGGTGCCAAGGTGAGGGGAAGAGGGACCTAGAAGCCTTATCAGGGGTCCCATTCTGTGGGTGCCTTCCCATTTGGTCTGTTCAGGGTCATTTCTGGTCTGGGGTGAGTGAGCCTCTGCCACCCAAGGATCTTTGCCTATTCCACCCAGGCTCCTGGAGATTCCTTTTCTGGGTGTTGGTGGGGTTTTGCCCCTACCATCCTAAACCCTCCATTTTTCTCTCTACCTCCTAGATTCCTGATGAATTTGACAATGGTGAGTAAACAAGCACAGATTCTGGGGTCCTCTGACTCTCCCTACTCTGCCATTTGTAGGGGATGGGGTGTTGTCCTCCCATCTGGTGCCCTGCTCCCCTCCTCCTACCACTGGGGGGTAGGGGAGTCAGCAGCTGGATGGCTTTGGGGGAGGGGCATTACAAAGCACCAGTCCCTTTCCCTCCTCTCTCAGCCTAGGAGCAGATGGTCAGGGACAGATGGGGGAGGGGAGCCTGGGGTGGGAGTGCTTGGGGAGAAGGGGCTGTTTATCTCCAGACACATGGCTTCCTGTGCCTTAGATCTGAGCATCTGCAGCCCTAACCTCCTCTTTATGACAGCCTCTTTCCCCACCAAGCACCTACCCCATCCAGCTCCTCATTTCCAAAACAATGCCTCCTTCCTCCCTCCCCTTTTTAGTTAACCAACTTTTGGTGGGGAGTTTCTGACAAATTCAATAGTAGCAAATAGTTGTCATTCCTGTCACACCTGGCCCTTCCCAGGAGAAAAATACAATTGGTAGGTCCAGAAGGCCACCTGTTTATTACTGGGGAAGTTTGCAAACCAGCATGCTAATATGTACATTGGTTGTTTTAAACTGGGCGGGTATGATATTTTAACTGGACAGATAAAGAATCATACTGGATTAAACAAATCAGTAGACTGGTTTAAACTGGGCAGGTAAACATGATGGTTTTAAAAGTGTATATTTACTAACTTAACTGGTTTCAGTGGTTTGGTTTTTAAAACTAAAAATGCTGTATTAAAGTAGGCAGTTGTGTGAATTTCTTGCATTAAACTGGATTCATTATATTCACTTAAACTAGGATATTTCATTGTTGGTGCTATTGATACTTTGGGCCAGATAATTCTTTGTTGTTGGGGGTGTCCTGTGTATTGTAGGATGTTCAGCAGCATCCTGGGCCTCAGGCCAGTAGTTGCCAGTATCCTAATAATCAAAAATGTCTCCAGATATTGCCAAAATCTCCAGGTGTGTGTGAGTATGCACGTGTGCGCACATGGTCTCATTAGATTCAGCATACTGGCTTGCTATGGGCAGATCTGGATTCCTAGTGGTTCAAAATGGACTAAATATGTATAGTGGCATCATGTCGACAGAGTTCCCTGTATGTAGATTTTAAGTGGGTAGATGTATAAACATTCTATTTTATAACTGGGGTGATGTGTGCATAGAATTATTTGAGTTAAAGTGGGGCAAGTGGATAAACATTTGTTCCTGTGTGGTGATGATGTCATTGCTTTCTGCCTTTGGACTTAAAAATGAGCTGGTTCAAACCTGGTGGGTATGTAGACCTGTTTGTACCTGGTAGATAAGTAAAGCCCTGGTTTGGCTAGAGGTTGAGCGGCAACTTATCTTGGAATCCCTTTGTACCCTGGTGTTCTCCTAGATCCAATTCTGGTACAGCAGTTGCGCCGGACATATAAATACTTCAAAGATTATAGACAGGTGAGCAGGAGCCCTGGGCCCAGCCCCCATCCCTCTGTCCCCAGTTCCCTGCCTCCTTGTCTCAGTGTCCCCATTCTGTCCCTGTCCTACAGATGATCATTGAGCCTACCAGCCCCTGCCTTCTCCCAGACCCTCTGCGGGAGCCATACTACCAGCCGCCCTACACACTGGTCTTGGAGCTCACTGGTGTCCTCTTGCACCCTGAGTGGTCGGTGTGTCCTGGGGAAAGCAGCGGGTTGGGGACACTGAATAGACCTGGGTGACTGGTCATGATGATGTGGTTAGGATCCAGGCTGGGGTTTAGCTCCAGCCCCACTATGTGATCATTGCCCCCTTTCCTCAACTGTGATTTTCTTCACCCTGTAGGTTGTAAGAATGCCTTGGCACACAGTAAGTGCTACAGAGCAGCCAGATGTTATTCTGGGACCCAGACCCTTCAGACTCCCAGAACCTCAGTCAATCAAATACTTCTGAACCCCACAAAAGCCACAAAGATAGAGGGAGAACACTCTGGTTCTGGGTCTCCCTCAGGCTGAGTCTTTGTTCTCTGGGGACCTCTGGGTTTCGGTGCTTCACTGTTCTTACTGTCTCCCTAGCTGGCCACTGGCTGGAGGTTTAAGAAGCGTCCAGGCATCGAGACCTTATTCCAGCAGCTCGCCCCTCTGTATGAAATCGTCATCTTTACATCAGAGACTGGCATGGTGAGCCCCAACGTGGCAGGAGGCACGGGATACCTGCAGAGCCGGGGCTCAGCCTGACCTTTTCTCCCATCACATCCCCAGACTGCATTTCCACTCATTGACAGCGTGGACCCGCACGGCTTCATCTCCTACCGTCTCTTCCGGGACGCCACACGATACATGGATGGGCACCATGTTAAGGTGCTATGGGTGGGCCTGTGGGATTGGGGGGTGCTGGCACTTCCTGAGGGAAAGAGGGCTCAGCTCTGACCCTAGCCTCAACCCTGCTTCTGGTTCTACCCCAGATTGGATTCTGGTAGGACACCAACCTGCACGTAGTCTGGCTGGACCTCTAGGCCCTTTTCCTTCTAAATCTGGCAGTAGGGATATAGGATTTAAAAGCTCTTTTTGTCTCCCTACCTGGAACTGAATGTCTCTGGGACTGTGTAATTGTAGCTTCTATGAAACTGTGTTGGGGTTTATTTGACCTGGGTCTATTGCTGTCACCAGTAATGTATCAGGGGTCCAGGAGTCGATAGTCCTGTGAATGAGTTTCTGTGGGTCTGGGTCCAAGTTTCCATGTGTGTAGGTATTTGTTGGGTTTCTGATTGTATCTTGGTGCGTCTGCATGGTTCAGGGTTCAGAGGACATGGGGATTGCTTCTCAGCCGTTTGGCTAAGATTAAGTGTAGAAGGACATGGGCTATAATTGAGGACTTTGAAGCATCTGTGTCTGAGTGATTCCCTGTATGGCTCTGGATCTGTCTGCACCTCTTTATGTGGGTGAGAGTTTTGTGACATGCAACATGTCACAATTATCTGGGTCAGTGGTTGAGTGGTTGAGCACACAAGTGCCTGGCCCCCTCCCCAGGGAACCTCCAAGTTTTCCTATCTGTGTCAGGCCTTGCTATGTGACTAGCTCCCACCTCCCTGTTGAAGGGGATTGATGCCATCATTCCAGCCTGGTCTTTGGGAAACCCGGTCATGGTGATCTGAGTGTGCAGTGCTGTCTGTATGTGTCTCTATCTTCCTCTTCCTTTGTGGGCTCCTGGTGGGACTGGTAGGGGCATAGGCCTTGACCTGACCTATCACCCATTTCCAGGACATTTCATGTCTGAATCGGGACCCGGCCCGTGTAGTAGTCGTGGACTGCAAGAAGGAAGCCTTCCGCCTACAGCCCTACAATGGCGTTGCCCTGCGGCCCTGGGACGGCAACTCTGATGACCGTGTCTTGTTGGACCTGTCTGCCTTCCTCAAGAGTGAGGCTGATCCCTGACCTGACCTTTGATCCCAGATCCCTTGACCCTCAAAAGGAATGATAGACTCTTGGTTCTGGCTTATTTTTCATGTAAAACTGGGTACTTGAGATGCCATAGGCCCACAAGCATCTTGCAGTTTTTAGAAGTGTCTTCGCATGCTTGGGATGCACCTTGGGCATGTTCATAAGAACCCTTTTAGAGTGTTGAGAAGTATTCCAGGTGTCACTGACCCCCAGTGGCCAACCTTCCCCCTTGTGGGCTCTCAGCCTTCAGCCTGACTGATCCCCCACCTGCTGTGCCCACAGCCATTGCACTGAATGGTGTGGAGGATGTCCGGACCGTGCTGGAGCACTATGCCCTGGAGGACGACCCGCTGGAGGCCTTCAAACAGCGGCAAAGCCGGCTAGAGCAGGTGGGTGCTCAGGTCCCCATCCTGGGGCTGGACATCACAGCAGTTCCCACAGCTAAAGGAGGAGCCCTGGAGCAGCCTGGCTCAGCTCTGGCTGTTTAACCTTGAGCACCTGAATATCTTCTCTCCACACCCTATCCCTTAGGGCTCCTGTAGCGAAGGGTGAGGTGATTGATGGTGCACCTGCTTTGAGAAAAGGGGGCGGGAAACACCAAGCATTTGAGATAGGTCTGGAAGAGGGGTCGGTCCTTGATGGTACCGAGCAGATCTGTGGGCCCCAGTTTTTTGTGGACCATGGGTTGGATCAGGTCTGGGAAGAAGGATCCATGGACACTTGGCCCAAGGGCCTGGGGAAGGAGTTCTGGTGGCCTGGTGTGATCCTGGTGATTTGGAAGTGGGGCCAAGAGTGTGAATTGAGTCTGGGAAAGGGAGGCTGAGTTGGGTTCCTGGAATAGGCTGGAGTTCCTGAGTACTGGTGGACAAGTCCCTGGAGATTTGGGCCTGGGATCCCCCAGCATCCAGATGAAGGTCACAGGGCTCAGAGGTGGGCACTGGGGGCTCAAGACTAAGACAGGGCAGCCTGGTGAAGGGCGTGGGGGTCGCACCAGCATCCAGGTTGGGGTAAATCGTTTTCCAGGGTTGAGAGGAGGGGCCCTCTGAGATCTGGGGAAGGAGATCATGAGGGTACTGGGATATGAGTCTGGGCTCCTGTGGTTCAGAGCTGGCTCCTATGTTTGGGCTAGTGTTCTGAAGGGTTGGGGAAGGGGTCTGGGCTGCACAGAGGTTTAAGGAAGGTGGCCCCTGGACTGAGGGCTGGGACTTGGGAGTCTGGGAGGAGGCTTCGCCCAGCTTAACTGACCCTGTCCCTCCTCTATCTGTCCCCTGACCCCAGGAGGAGCAGCAGCGCCTGGCTGAACTCTCCAAATCCAGCAAGCAGAACCTCTTCTTCAGCTCTCTCACCAGCCGCCTGTGGCCTCGCTCCAAACAGCCCTGACAATGGGCCTCCTCAGATTCAGTGCCTGGGTCCAGGCCCTAGGCTGCAGTGCTTCTAGACCACAGCTTGGGCAGCCATATATCCAATAAAGTTTATCCCAGATGTCATCCTCTGTGTCTGAAGTCTCCACATGAGGGCATCGGGGTGAGGTCCAAGTGGCTGATGGGTGCCGAGCACACACTGGGTGCTAGAGGATCAGGATTGGTTTTTTTTGGTTTTTTTTAAAAGATATTTATTTATTTATTTATTTTTGACAGAGAGAGAGAGAGAGAGAGAGAGAGATACAGAGACAGAGAGAGAACTAAACTGGGGGAGCTCCCAGTTCAGCACATGGTTCCGCACGGGCCAGGGCCGGGACTCAATTCCCAGTCCTCGGCGCTGCAAAGTGAGTGCTCAACCCACTGAGCCATCCCGGCTTCCCCGGGATTGGTTTTTAACCCTGGCCTGGGAATCTGAAAACCTGGGTCCCTGCACTGGCTGTGTCTTCCCCTGTGCTATGTGATCTGCAGAATGCATTTCCCTCTCTGGCCACAGATTCTTTATCTGGAAAAGAGAGGACTACCCTGGAGTTTTAAAGACAGCTCACTGCCAGGCTGCTCTGTGAATATGTGAAGTGTGGCCAGAGCCCTATCTCAGGGCGGCTACTGCTCAGCTCTGCCAGCTGTGGCCCTGTGGGAAGATTGGTGTAGAGTTGCTTGATCTAATTTTTCAGTAGAAGCCAGAAACTGGGATTTTTATATTAAATCTCCCAATTAGGGAAAGCCGGGATGGCTCAGTGGGTTAAGCGCTCACTTTGCAGCACCGAGGACCAAGGATCGAATCCTAGCCCCGGCCCGTGCGGACCCATGTGCTGAACTGGGGAGTGCCCCCAGTTCAGTTCTCTCTGTCTCTGTATCTATCTCTCTCTCTCTCCCTCTGTCAAAAACAATAAAAAAAAAAAAAGTAATAAATCTCCCAATTAAAAAAAAAAAAGATTTGTGTTTGACAGAGAGGAAGGGGAAGGCCCAGAGCAGTCTCCATAGTTGTACGTCATCAGTTTTTGACAGTTTCATTCCACACAGGTGGGCAGGGGGCCATGCAGGGCAGGAACCAGGCATGGGCCTCCCACATGGAAAACGCAAGAAACAAACTGGGGGGGGGGGGGGCACACCCAACTGGACCGGGATGGCTCAGCAAGTTAAGCATTCACTTTGCAGCCCCAGTGACGGAGAATCAAATCCCAGCCCCGGCCCTTGGGGACCCATATGCGGAACTGGGGTGTGCTTCTCATGCAGGAGGCCCCCAGTTTGGTTCTTGCCTCCCACCCTTTGGCCCCTGCCTTGAGTGCCTCCCATGTGGGAGGCCCCCAGCCCAGATCCCACCCTGCGCAGCCCCCACCTGTGAGAATGAAAACATGTTGAAAACTGATGACATACAACTATGGAGGCTGCTCTGAGCCCTCCCCCTTCTCTCTGTCTCTGTCAAAAAAAATGAAATCTTTTAAAAAAAAAAATGACTCAGATTTATTCACTCACAGGGCATGAAAGGAGGAAGTGTATCCATGGTCAGGAGTAGCTCCTGGGAAGTAAGGGTCTGGGTGGCACATGCTTCAGTGCCCAGTGGGTCCCCCTCTCCCCCAGGTCTCTTCCCCTATCTTGGTGCTGGCTTAGTGACGCTGCTGTCAGGCCGCGCCTGCTAGAGGGCAAGAGGCAGGGGAAGGTTTTGACTTGTGCACAGGGTGGCCTCTGAGACTGCTTACATGGCATGATCTAGGATGTTTTCCCGAAATGCTCTTGGGCTGCATCATGGCATGTGAAGGGCAGGGCTGTGCCAGCATTAAGACATAGCCCAGCAGGGTCAGAATTCCCAGGTCACACACCACTTGCAAGCGGGCAAAGCCTCAAGCTTCTCAGTTTCCTCATAAGAGGTTAATTATAGTACCTCCCTCATTTATCTCCTAGGCACCAACTGCTAGGTCTCATTCTAGGTGCTAGGGTGCATCAGTGCACAAATAAGATTAAAAAAAATAACTCTGATGTTCTCATGGAGGAGACAGACAATGGTCAGATATTTCTCTGGGTAATATAGTAAAGCATAAAGAAAAAGTATGGTAAGGAGATGGAATGGTTTGGGGACTTGGGTACTGTTTTAGGTGGGATGGAACAGGCAGGGACTCCTGGGAACGGTGGTATATCTGAGCTGAGACCAGAATGAAATGAGGAAAGCCTTGGGGATATCTGAGTATGACAGGCATGCTCACCTCAGGGTCTTTGCACTTGCTGTTCTCTGCCACACGTTCCCCCAACCCCTACCCCCAAGGTCCATATAGCTTATTCCCTCAGCACATAAGGAAAAGTCCTGAATAGCAAAAAAAGACTCTTAGAAATCCCTTAAAGTACTTCACACAGAAACAGAGAGTTCATATGAAACATGCCTGGCAGAGATCCTCACTAAAGGCTGGCTATTTTTAGTCTTTCAAGTTTTGGAAATATCAGACCTGGATTCTGTTACCCTCCCATAGTTATCCAGGGCAGGAATTTGCCTTCTTTCACAGCTGGTTCTAATGGCTGTCCAAATCCCATCTGAATATCTCTTATGATGGGAAGCTCACTCCACCTACCCCAGTCAGGGCCTAACTTGCCTCCCAGTAACTGGTCCATGAGGTCTGGCTCTATGCTTTGGACCACACAATCTGTTTCAGTAAGGGAAATACAGAAGCAGGGCCCCAGTGTCAACATTAGAATCTTGAAGTGTATTTTTTAAAGATTTATTTTTATTGTTTTTGACAGAGAGAGAGAGAGAGAGATACAGAGACAGAGAGAAGGGAGAGGGCCCAGAACAGTCTCCATAGTTGCACATCATCAGTTTTTCCACATATGGTAGTTTCATTCCACAGGTGGGAGCGGGGCTGCACAGGGCAGGAACTGGGCCGGGGTTGCACCCTAGTGAGAACCGAACTGAACTCCCCAGTTCAGCATATGGGTCTGCACGGGCCGGAGCTGGGATTTGATCCTTGGTCCCTGGGGCTGCAAAGTGAGCTCTTAACCCACTGAGCCATCCCGGCTTCCCCTTGAAGTGTATTTTAAAGTCACTTGGAAGCCATGGGAGAGTCTATGGAGGAGAGAGACATGGTCAAATCTGTACTTAGAAAGACCCCCCCATAGGCCAGTGTCTTCAGGACTAGGATAGAGGAATCAGGGGGCTATGGGAACTCAGGAGGTGCTTAACCCCCTTGGAGTGTTAGGGATGCTTCCCACAGGAGGTGGCATCTAAATGGCAAGAACAGAATTAAATAGAGAAGGAAGTGGAAAGAATACAGAGTAGAGGGGAAAACCCATGCAGAGAAACCTGGGATGTTCTGCACAATTTGACCAGTCCTCAGGATTAAGAGAAAACTCTTTAGATTGAATTAATTCATTCATTAAAAATTACTAAACACTCAGACAGAATGCCTGGCTCTGCTGGCTGGGCTTTATTACTCATTCCATCTTCACTAAAAGAAAAGTATGTATATAAATTGAACCTATATTTTCCCCTATAATTATTAGCCTCTTAAAATGTTTTATTCTGGGGTAAAAAGGAAGTATACTCCATCTAAAGCAAGAGTGTCCAATGTTTTGGCTTCGCTGGGCCACATTGGAAGAATTGCCTTGGGCCATACATAACTTTTATTTTTTTAAATCACAAAAAAATATCATAATGTTTTAAGAACATTTATGAATTCGTGCTGGGCTGAATTCAAAGCTGTCCTGGCTTTGGTTGGACAAGCTTGATCTAAAGGGCGTTGCGCAGCACCTGGCACAGAATGATTATGAGCAGAGGGCTGAAACATCTGCTTCGGACTGGTTTTCCTTGCCGTGCTCCTGGAATATTAAGGGGCTTTTGGAGGCCCTAGGGGTGTCCCCGTATTCATCCTGGAGTTGGGGATCTGGCCCTTGATATGTGAGGATGGAATTTCCTGCCCATTTGCTCCTCACACCTTCCTGAGGCCAAATGGGTAGCCCAGCTGCGGCCCAAAGGGGGAGGGGCGCCGCCGCCGGGCAGATGGCGACATTTACATACAGCTGGGAAACCCCTCGGAGGCGGGGGTGGCGGGGGTGAGGGTGGGGCGACGGGGGGGAGGTGCCGAGGGGGCGGGGGCGTGGCGGAGGGGGGGTGGGCCTTGCCCCGGCGTCTGGTGCATCCGTGATGCGAGCATGGGAGGGTAGCTTTGTCTTGGGGCGGGGAATACAGATGCGCGCGCGCACACGCACACGCACACACACACACACACGAGTCCACCAAGAACTCTGGATCATCACCATATCCACTTCACACATAGTTATACCCATGGACCTCCCACACCCAGTCTCCTTCACACACGCAGTCATTCCCAACTGTGCAAAGACTCCACCCACCCCTGAAACACACATTCACACACCCGGCCTTCAAAAGGCAACTGCACAGACCACAAAGCCACAGGTTCATACAACTACACACAGTGGGCCAGGATCTCACATCTACACTTACACACCCACAGAGAAGCATCCACACAGCACACAAAGTCAGTCATGAAGTCACATACACTTTATTTATTCTCTTGTGCAGTATGAGTGCGTACACACACAGAATCTTATAACTATTTACAGCCTCACCAACAAGCTTAACCATACACAATTTGAGGCACATGTGGAGCAACATAATCTCACCTAGACACACAATCCCCAAGTCACATACACCCCCCAGTAGCTCTTGCTCACACCACACACACACTCACACTCATAACATCACATCGCCTACAGGCTTGACCTCCTAACCTCACCGCATCCTTAGCCACACACAAGATCATACACTCACTACACTGCCGGTTCCCAGCACACAATCGCACGCTCGCTCCAGCACGCTCCCCTTCCCCTCGACCTCCTCCCCTAGGGTCCCCTGGAGCCGGGTGTCTGTCTGAAGGGGCGGAGCCATCGTCCCCTCAGATATAAGGCTCCGGAGCCAGCAGCTGCGACTCCCCAGACCTCCGGAAGGCCATGGTCGCTCCGTGGATGCCCCAACTCCTGTCCTGGACGGTGATCCTGACGCTCTTTTTCCTTCCCCAGGTCAGAGCGGAGTTGGAAAGGGATGCTGGGAGGGTGCAACCTGGAGGCCTTGTGGAGGCGGCGCCGGGCTGTCGGGACGCCTAGGTGCCCGCGGTCCCCTCACCCTGTGCTCCTTCCGCCCCAGGCACGGCCGGCCGGTGTCTTTGAGCTGCACATTCACTCTTTCGGGCCTGGCCCTGGCCTGGGGGCGCAGAGGTCCCCCTGCAGCGCCAGGGGCCCCTGCCGCCTCTTCTTCAGGGTCTGCCTGAAGCCAGGGGTCTCCGAGGAAGCCGCAGGACCTCCGTGTGCTCTGGGAGCGGCGCTGAGTGCTCGCGGGCCGGTCTACACTGAGCAGACCCGGCCGCCTGACCTGCCGCAGCCCGATGGCCTCATGCGTGTGCCCTTCCGGGACTCCTGGCCGGTGAGACCCGGCCCCAGGGCACCCCGGTGCTGAGGGCCTTACCCAAACCTCGACCCCTTTCTGCCCTCCAACTTCCAAGACTCCAACCTTGAAAATTCCAAGACCAGTAACTCTACCACCTGGAACCCCCTATTCTCAGACTCATAAATCCTGCCCTCGGGGACCCCAAATTTTATAACTCCAACTTGCTCTCTAGGAATCCCAAACGTTCCCACCCAAGACCTGCTCTCTTGGGACCCCAAATTTCCAGAACCCCCAACTCACCTTCTGGAAATCCTAAATTCACAGAACCTTACTTTTGTCCCTTGGGATCCTAAATACTGGGATCCTTTATCTCCAAATCTCCTTGCACCTAGGGACCCTCCCACACCCTGTCTTGGGGACTCCCAATCTCCTCTCACATTATCCCTTCTCAGATCTTCTAATTGGGGCCTGTCTTCATGACTCTTTGACCTCCAAAATCCTACAACCCCAAAATCATAGAGGTGAACAGGCCTGTATTTGAATTCTAGTTCCTTGTCTTTGGGGGGGGGGGGGAGAGGGGACTTTCCCTTTTCTAGCTTTGTGAGGTTATCATGGTACCTACCTCACAAGGGTCCCTTTTGAGGGATTCTACCAAGTATCTTGAATGTAGTACTTAATTTGGTAAGTGCTCAATAAAGAAAAACTGTCATTCTTTCCCTGGGCCAGTCCCTCTGGGAACTAACTGTCCCTTACCTGCCTGATCCCTAGGATGGCAAACATCCCTCAATTCTGGTCTTCATCCAGTACTGCCCTGGCCA
This sequence comes from Craseonycteris thonglongyai, assembly GCA_004027555.1. Classification (NCBI taxonomy): domain Eukaryota; kingdom Metazoa; phylum Chordata; class Mammalia; order Chiroptera; family Craseonycteridae; genus Craseonycteris; species Craseonycteris thonglongyai. The sequence goes on from PVKE010006012.1 coordinate 23,243, forward strand.
CTGTCTCCCATTCTTTCCTCTCCCTCTTCCTCCACCCAACCAGGGCACTTTCTCTCTCATCATCGAAGCCTGGAGAGAGGAGTTAGGAGACCAGATTGGAGGTGAGTGTCTTCAGTGATGGGACTATAGCGTAGAGTGTGGGGCTCCAGGGAGCTGGGGCCCAAGGTGAGGCCCAGGAGACTGACATGGTGTCATCTGTAGGGTGGGGCATTTATGGGATTGCTGGGCCCATGACATCATCACAGCTCCTGGAGAGCGGTGCTGGGTGTTGACAGCCCCAGGGATCTTGGCATGTCAATACAGAAACATCCTGGTACTGGGTGATGGAGTCGGTGGTCCTGATTGATGTCAGGCAACGTGGACGGAGCCACCAGAACAGGATATGGCATCTCACAGTGACTTCCTTGCTCTGTCACCATCTGATTTTGAGAACCCAGGGTACAATATGGTGCTTGTATATGAAGCTCTGTCATGTGTCTATATAGAGGTCCCAGGGAGTCTGGGATGTTACAGTTTCACCAGAGAGGCTATTGAGCAAAGATTTCAGGGAGGTACGTGGAGTGATGTTATCCCTCATTTGAGAGAACTTTGGTGCCATATAAGGCACACAGTCAGTGGGGGTGGCCATTATTTTGATGTAAGCTGTGGCACAATATTGGGGTTGCAGCCTTGCTGGGGGGAACTGCTACTCTCCTGGTATCCCAAGGCTTCAGGCAATAAGGGTGATTTATGGTCTAGTAATTGGTATATGTGCTGCCAAGCAAGCACTATGATCTAGCAATTTGGGGGTATTATGACCTCACTTCAAAAGACTGTTACTGACCCTTTGCCATATAGATAGCAGATATAACCGGGTGTTATTAGAGATCTCATCACTAATGTTCAAAGATTCTAGGGCCAAACATTGGGGTATTTCGGCTTCTATGGGAGAACTGTGATCATTGTGATGGTCACTGGGTACCAGACGGGATCGCATTAGAGGAGTTTCCAGCCTTGCTAAGGGGTAACTGCCATTCTCAGGGCTCCAAAAGGGGGGTTTCTTGGCCTCGCTAAGTGGGGGTGAGGAAAGGGCAAGCCTGCGCACTCCACCTCTAGCGCGAGACTGCGTGGGGCCGCGGTGCGCGGGGCCCACCCCAGCGCCGCTCCCTTCTCACTGCAGGGCCCGCCTGGAGCCTGCTGGCGCGCGTGGCCGGCCGGCGCCGCCTGGCGGCCGGCAGTCCGTGGGCCCGGGACGTGCAGCGCGCAGGCGCCTGGGAGCTACGCTTCTCCTACCGCGCGCGTTGCGAGCCGCCGGCCGTCGGGGCCGCGTGTGCGCGCCTCTGCGGCTCGAGCAGCGCCCCCTTGCGGTGCGGCCCGGGACTGCGCCCCTGCGCCCCTGCGGAAGAGGAGTGCGAAGTGCCGCGTGAGTCCTGCTTTCAGCCCCACCCACCCAACCCTACCCTTTAGCCCTACTCCTGGTTACCCTCTTCAGGGAACTGGGGATTCAAGAACTCTCCACAAGTACCCCAGACATTCCCCTTCAGGAAACTAGGGAATGCCGCTGACTTCTGCCCATCTACCTACCCCAGGCCCCACTCCAGTTCCATCCACAGGCCTCCCTCCCATGATCCAACTACCTGCTTCAGGGAAGCTGAGGACCCTAAACTTCTCTCCAGCCCTACTTGGGCACTCCAACCCCCTTCCCTCTTCTCAGTACTCTTGTTGCCCCAAATAGAAACCCCAACACCCATTTCCATGCTAGTATACCCTACTTCCTCCCCTAACCCACACCCCTTTCCAGATGCTACGACCCCTACCTTCTAATTCTGGGGCCCTCCCTACCCCCATCCAGGATCTTTGGAAGCTCCTGGTAGCTCTCCCCCCCCTCCCTGCATCCCCACCCCTGCTCCCACTCTCCCCCACCTTATCCTTATCCTCCCTGCAAATGCAGGCCAGACTCCATTGCATTTTTTTTTTTTCCATTGCTTTCCAAAGCTTGGAATACAGCCTCCATCCTGGGTACTCTCAGACCCTTCCCCAAATTTCTGAGCCCCTCCAAAGTTCCTAAGGTTCCTGGGACTATCCAGATCCTCCCAGACCTGCTCTTATCAAGACCCTCCCATCTCCCCTGAAAGGCTGCTGGTCCTTCCCCAATCCCCAGTGCTCTTCCTTTATTCTCCCCTCTCCAAGCTCAGACCTGCGAGCCCCCACTCCATTCTCCTTCCATGAGCACAGACTCTGCAGCCCAATGGCTTGGGTTCAAATCCTCATTCCTCCACTTCCTAGCTGGGTGAGTCCCACACCTCTCTAGGCCTCAGTTTCCCTGACTGTAAACTGGGGGTCACAATACCGTTTTGCCCAGAGGACTGTCTGTCACAAGGATGAAACAAGTTGGTGCACAGAAAGCGTTCAGGGACTTCTCTGATTCCTATCCGCCTGACTGCCCTCATCAGTATCCTTCTTCCCTCTGCCTCTCTGTCCTCTAGTGGCATGTCGAGCTGGCTGCAGCCGAGAGCATGGCTTCTGTGAGCAGCCTGATGAATGTCAATGCCTGGAGGGCTGGACTGGGCCCCTCTGCACAGTCCCTGTCTCCACTAGCAGCTGTCTCAGCCCCACAGGCCCATCCTCTGGATGCCTTGTACCCAGTCCTGGGCCCTGTGATGGGAATCCCTGTGCCAACGGGGGCAGCTGTAGTGTCAGTATCACTCCTCTCACCTTACCCTGGGAGTTCCCACCACCCCCTGACCGGGGGGTTCCATGGGACCAAACCTGGGGAGGGCTGGGGGTGGCTGTCAGGGAGGGCTTCCTGGAGATGTCCAGCCAGCATCTGGGGCCTTGAAATAGGATTAGATGATGGGGATGGGATTGAGGAGAGAGGATCCAGTGGGTGGCATGTAAAGGTGAGGTGTGGGAATGACGAGTTCCCTGGGGCTACAAACTGGCCCTCCAATGTTACAGAAAACAGTTCAGAGCTCAAGGTAGAAGGGGGTGCTGAGGCCAGGTGGGCTGGGAATTTGGGATGGAGGGGAGCATTGGAGGGGGCTTCCTGGAGATGGGCCCAGGGCTGGGGCTTCTGAAGTCTGATTTGGCTGAGGGGAGGTGACTGGAGAGGGTAGACCAGGTGAGTGGCCTGGGAAAGCATAGGTGAGGCTGTAGGAGTGAGCCTGTTATGTGCTGGGATAACGTAGAGCCCAGAGTGGGCCCCTGCAGCATGGGACAGGGAGACACACTCAGGGTTTAAGTTAGGGGGAGGGCCCGAGAAAGCTCCATGAGGTGGGCTCAGAGCTAGGAGCTCAAAGTAGCAGTTAGCTATGTGGACAGAATCAGGGCGGGCAGGTCAGGCGGGCAGCATTTGGTAAACAAAGGAGGGGAGGTGGGAATGGGCTGTCTCTGGGCTACCAGAGCCTCTTCCCTGTGGGTTAGATGGGCAGACCCAGAAACATGGAGTGAGGGGTTGTCTGAAGAGGACTTCCCAGGTAAGGCCCCTGCATGCTGGGAGGTGGAACCCAAAAAGGAGCAGCACCCCACCATGGTCAAGACTGAGGAAGGGGATAGGATTTTGCTCCAAGGAGACCCCAATCTGAAGTCCTCTTGCCCCTGCTCAGGAGACACTGGGATCCTTCGAATGCACCTGTCCCCGTGGGTTCTACGGGTTGCGATGTGAGGTGAGTGGGGTGACATGTGCAGATGGACCTTGCTTCAATGGTGGCTTGTGCGTGGGAGGCACAGACCCTGACTCTGCCTACATCTGCCACTGCCCACCTGGTTTCCAAGGCTCCAACTGTGAGAAGAGGGTGGACCGGTGCAGCCTGCAGCCATGCCGGAATGGTGAGGCGGGGTGGCCACAATGGTCAGGGATGGGGGTCGGAGGGGTCCTTGCACAGTCAGTGGGCAAGAGGAAGGCTTGGCTCAGACATTCCTGGGTGGGAATCCCAGCTTTGCCTCCTTTATAAAGCCTTGTGACCTGGGGAAGTGAACCTCCTTCTCTGCCCAGCCTGTTCTGTAAAATGGGCAAGGTGATACTCCTATCTCATACATATTAATTAAACATCTGTGTGCCAGGTTTTGTTCTAGGAACTAGGGAAACTGCAGGGAATGAAACAGAAAAACCTCTGCCCTCATAGAGCTGATGGGGCAGATAGACAATTAATAGGATAAAGAAGTAAATTATGTGGGAAGTTAGATGATAAAACCTAAGAAGAAAAATCAGAAAGGGGATGTGGAGTGTGTATGGTGTGCAGGGGCAGGTTGACAATTTAGTTAGAGTGGTTAGGGAAGACCTTGGTGAAAGTTAGGGAGGGAGCAATATGGGTATCTGGGGGAAGAGTATGTTCCAGGTAGAAGGAACAGCAAGTGCAAAGACTCTGAGGTAGGGATGTGCCTTGTGTGCTGAGGATCACAGGAAAGCCAGTGTGGTTGGAGTAGTGAGTGAAGGGAAAATGGTGAGAGGTGAGGTCAAGGAGGTAACCAGGATATATCCTGTGGGACTTCCTGGGCCATGGGGGAAGGTTTTGATTTTACCCTGAGGAAGGTTCTGAGCAGTGGAAAGACTTGATCTGATATAGGCGTTAAGACTAAATAATGTAGAGGGCTCAGTTCATTATTGTTATAATAATACTACCGGTAACTCTCAACAAAACAGTCACTGAGTGTTCGTTCTGGGCTGAGTGGTACTAGGCACACAGCAGTGACCAGGGCAGTTCTGGGCACTGCCCTCATGGGGTTACCAGCCCAGAGGGGAAGATACAGCCCTCAGAGCCCAGAGTGGTCAGGGTTGTGATGGGGGAGCCTAGGGCTGGGGTGGAGGAAGAGTCCAGGAGGGCTTCCTGAAGGAGGGCACATCTGAGCAGAGATCTGAAGGGTTAGCTCTGTAAGAGAAAAGGTGAAAAGGATAAGAGGAAAGAAGGGGAAAGGGAGAAGGCTTGGGCAAAGGCCAGGTGGCACAAGCCTGCCATTCTGGAACTGTTAGCTATTTAAGCACGGTTGAAGCCAAGAGAAAAAGGGCCACAGAGACACAGCCAAAGAAGCGAGGCTGGGTTAATCCAGGACTTCACCAGGGGGACACGTGTTCCAGACACACTCCCAGGGGTTGGCCCTGGAGTTAGGTGGAGCAGGGGGGGCGGGGACCCAGAGAAAAGGTGAGGGTGGGGCTTACACACAGGAGAAAAGATAGGCGCGAGTGAGCTGGGGAACCCTCTCCCAGGCCGCGCCCCTGACGCCCCTTCCACCCACAGGCGGCCTCTGCCTGGACTTGGGCCACGCCTTGCGCTGCCGCTGCCGCACGGGCTTTGCGGGGCCTCGCTGCGAGCGCGACCTGGACGACTGCACCAGCCGCGCCTGCGCCAATGGCGGTACGTGCGTGGAGGGCGGCGGCGTGCGCCGCTGCTCATGCGCGCTGGGCTTCGGCGGCCGCGACTGCCGCGAGCGCATGGACCCGTGCGCCGCCAGGCCCTGCGCCCACGGCGGCCGCTGCTACGCCCACTTCGCCGGCCTCGTCTGCGCCTGCGCGCCCGGCTATATGGGCACGCGTTGCGAGTTCCCGGTCCACCCCGAAGGCGCGGACAGTGGCGCAGGTGCCCTGCCCGCAGCCCTGCCGGGCCTGAGGCAGGGCGACCCACAGCAATTTCTTTTGCCACCGGCTTTGGGACTACTGGTGGCCGTGGGCTTGGCCGGTGCTGCGCTCTTGCTGGTCCACGTGCGACGTCGTGGGCCTGGCCGGGATACTGGGTCTCGATTGCTGGTGGGGACCCCGGAGCCATCGATCCATGTGCTCCCTGATTCACTCAACAACATGAGGACGCAGGACGGTTCCGGGGATGGCCCGAGGTGAGCACTGGGCTGCGGACGTTTGCCTCCTTCCTCAGCCTGATTCCTTCTTGGCATTCCTGATTGTCCCTCTTATCCCTGCTCCAGCTCTCTTCCAGTTGGGTCGTTCCCCACTTACCCATAGTTGGCTTTGGGTTCCCCTCCACGGTGGGTGGGGAACACAAGGTCTGAGAATGTAAAGAGCCTTGATCTTACTCTTTATCTCCTGCAGCTCGTCTTCAGATTGGAGTTGCCCAAAAGATGGAGACTCAAGCGAGATATACGTCATCTCTGCTCCTTCGATCTATGCTCCGGAGGTAGCCATTCCCCCCCCCCCCCCACCATACACACACACACACACACACCTGCTTTGCACACATTGCGTACGCTGGGCAGCCCCTGCTTTGCTTGTCGCCCTAGTTTATCACATCTCAGATATGATATCGGTAACATGAGGAGGGTAGTGTCCTTGGAAGCTCCATAACCCACTTTTCAATTCTGATTCAAGTTAGTTCTATCTGTATTCCTCCTGCTGTCATTTTGAGCTACTTGCTACCTTCTCTGTGGAAGACATGTGGACTTCAAGAGGTCACAGTGGGGAACCTCGGCCAGACCTTCTCTACCGATTTCCCCTTTTTTAATGCTTCCTCATTTCATTTCTAGGCCTGAACTGCCCCGCCCTGTTTCCATCAGCGCCTGGAGACAGAGCTTGGATACTTGAGTATTTACTTGATGGTGCCCAATCTCTCTGCTTCAGACTTTGGAGTTCAAGCTGGAAGGGGTGGTGGGGAGAATTTTACCATCGGCGGTTGTACATAATGCTTATTTATATCCTGTTCTTTTCCTCTCCCCATTTCACCAGAGACATCTATAAAGGCTCTTATTTTGATCAGCTTTGACTGATCATGCTGTGTGCTTTGTATTTAGTGTTGGGGCTGCTCCATGTTGTTTTAACTCCTGAACTGAGGCCAACAGCAGCTTCTTGTCTGGTATATTGCCAGGCACTGTAGGAGAGAGAAAACTAGTGAACCATGTACTGGGGCTCTTAACTCTTCTGCTCACATTTAGCTAAAGCGAGTCACATGACTAAGTCTGTGTGAGACAGTATGCAAATCCTCTGTGAGGAAGGGGCAGTGAACATTTTGAACAGAATAGAGCCTGCCACAGATACATACCTTGGAGACATTACCTGTTGTGGGGCATAGCTACCAATCTCACCCAGTATCAACAGATTGCTTCCTCAGTCCACACTTCCACCATGGTATATAAGAATTCCTGGAGAGACTGCCTTTTCTCTATGCACATCTTTGTTCTATTTTAAAAGTATAACTATGGATACATACTGTTGTTTTGGAGAACCTTAGGAAGGTCCCCTGTGATGTCACCAGGTAACAACTTTTCCTTTCTCACTAGTGGCACATAGAATAGCAGACTGATTCCCTCTGTTGATTCTAAGAGAGGTGCACTGAGACCTGCTCAGATTTAAAATTTTGGATACTGGCAATTTGATATAGCTGAACGGGACACCTATTTACAAAAAAGTCAGGGAACACAAGGATATGTTATATAACACCATGGGCATGAGCAAGATCCAGAGTGGGGACTCTTTTATAATTGGTTTCTTGAAGAAATAATTAGCATTCCGCTTCCTACCCATTAGAATGACTGTAATCACAATGGCAGACAACTAGTGTTGGCAAGGATATGGAAAAACGGGGCCATCATACACTGCTGGTGGAATGTAAAACAATGGAGCCCCTTTGGAAAACAGTTTGGTAGTTTCTTTTAAAATTAAAGGGGATGCTGGGATGGCTCAACAGGTTGAGCGCTTTTTTGCAACCTTGAGGTCTGGGGAATGAATCCCTAGCCCTGGCCCGTGCAAACCCCTATACTGACCTGTGGAACAATTGGTGGCCACCAGGATGGCAGCAAAGGTTCTCACCTCCCATGTGGGAGACCCCAGTTCACTTCCACCTTACAAGGCTCCACATCCACCTGTGTGGAATTAAACCATGTCACAACTAATGATGTACAACTATGGAGACTGCTCTGGGCGCCCCTGTCCTCCCCTTCTCTCAAAATAAATCTTAAAAAAGTAAAATTAAACAATTACCATATAACCCAGCACTTTTACTTCTAGGTATCTAGCCCAGAGGAAAAGAATATGTACATATGAAAACTTGCATGCAAATTCTCACAGTATCATTGTTCAGAATAGCCAAAATGTGGAAACAACCCAAGTGTCCGTCAATTGGTGGATGGATATACAGAACATGGTCTATCCCTACAGTGGAATATTATTCAGCCATAAAAAAATAAGTACTGTACTTATTACCACATGGATAAACCATGAAAACATGCTAAATGAAAGATGTCAGTCATATTGTATGATTCCATTTATATGAAATGTCCAAAAGAGGCGAATCTCTAGAAACAGTAGCTGAGTGGTTGTCTGGGTCTGAGAAGGGAATGGAAATTAACTGTAAATGGGCAGGAGAGATCTTACTGGGGTGGTACAAATAATCTAAAATGATTGTGGTGATGGTATCCAACTTGGTCAGTTTACTCAAAATCTTACACTTAAAACAGGTGAATTTTGTCTGTAAATTATTTCTCAATAAAGTTGTTTTGTAAAACAATTATCAAGGCAGCAAAAAGAATGAAGGGGAAATCTATAGATGAAAAGAGACTGAAAAGATAAACTAAACTGTTAATGCCAGAAATGCACATTTGAATGATAAAACTAAAAGTAATTATAAGTCAGCATAATGGTGACTTGTGGTAGGGTAACACTGGGAATTGTGTTTGGGAGGGGGTTTGTAGAGGGATTACAGGAAGCTTCTGATATAGGTAGGGGTGGTTACAGGGATATTTACCGTTTATTTCCTTATGTTGTTTTATGCAGTGTTTTCTATTTGTGTTATATATATATATATATATATTTTTTTTTTTTAAGATTTATTTATTGTTTTTGACAGAAAGAGAGAGAGAGAGATACAGAAACAGAGACAGAAAGAAGGGGGAGGGCCCAGAACAGTCTCCATAGTTGCACATCATTGGTTTTTCCACATACCGTAGTTTCATTCCACAGGTGGGCGTGGGGCTGCACAGGGTAGGAACTGGGTCGTGGTCTCACCCCGGTGAGAACTGAACTGGGGGCACTCCCCAGTTCAGCATATGGGTCAGCATGGCCGGGGCCGGGATTTGATCCTCAGTCCCTGGGGCTGCAAAGTGAGCGCCCAACCCACTGAGCCATCCCGGCCTCCCCTATTTGTGTTATATTTAACAGCAAAATATTTAAAGCAGAAATGTGGTCAGTTGTATCAGTTATCTATTGCCACAATAATGCTGCATAAACTCAGTGGCATAAAACACTAAACGTTTGTTTTTGCTGCCAAGTCTGCAGGTTGGCTGCAGTTCTGTTGCTTTGGGCTGGGCTGTGCTGAGCTGTACTGGGCTGTGCTGGGCTGATCTGGGAGGGGCTCACGAATGTGTGTGTAGTAAGCTCAGGGGTCTGCTGGAGGCTCGTTGCTGAGCTCCATCAGGCAGGCCCTGGCTTAGTCTCCTGCCTGAAGCACAGCTACAAGAGAGTGGACCTCACCGAACATCATCACTTCCCCCAAATCCTGTTGGCCAAAGCAAATCACAAGGCCAACCCAGATTCCAGGAATTGGAGAAACAGACTCCACCTCTTGGTGGGAGAAGGTATAGTCACATCCCACCAGCATGGATGGGGAATTGGGGCCACTTTTGCAGTCAGTCTCCAACACGAGTGCCTTTCCCCCTTTGGAACGAAAACCATACAGGCTGTTGAACACAGACACTCCCTTCTATTACATCAAACTACAACAACAACAACAACAAAAACCAGAAGACATGGGTCGTGGATGTCATTCAGGCAATTGAAGAATCCAGTTGGCAAGTGGTAGGAAGCAGGACTGGTGGTTGAATGTTGCTGGCACTGTTTTGGATGTGGAAGAAGGGAAAGTGCAAACACTGACTTGTTTCTGCCTCTCTAGGCCCTGAAATTTCCTTCCAAATGACATGGAACATCTAAGTAAAATCTAGCAGAGAGAGGGGCTCACCCTTAATTTTGGAAATATCCTAAGACAGTTAGTTACACATTTAATACTATTGCCATTGAAAAAAAATAAAATCCTACATCAGCCAATCTCTGGCAACCCTTCCCCATATTTCCTAGCAGGTAGTAGGCTGGGACAGAGCTCAGGGACTTTTGGAAATGAACAAAATCATGGGAACAAGAAGAAAGAACAGAAAAATAATGAATATAGCAAAACATGAAGAAATGAAGGAGTTCTTTTATTAGATCATCAGCTAAGAGATCTGCGTATTCCTTTAATTCAGTCAACAGATACCAGGTTTCACTGTATTGGATATATCATGAGGAATGACTACTATTTAAGAATAAGTGAACATTGAAATGAAAGCCTATTATAAGATAATACTAGTCGGTATACTGAAAACCTTGGAGCTGTACACTGAGGTTAAATATGGACACCAACACCAGCCCATGATTTCTTCTAAGACAAACTGTCCAAGGCCAGAGGCAAAGAGTCTTTGCTGCCTTGAACAAATGATGCAGCTTAGCGAAGAACAGAACAAAATTTAAATGCAAAGCTGGGAAAATGTGCTTTCCCATCTTGATGGGAAGAACTCAGGATATTTTTTGGATCAGTGGTTGCATAAACACAAGGCAGATAGCTGAGGCCCGTGGACTCCCCCTTTGATGTACTTCCTGCTCTAAAGGATGCCTTACCCATGGCGGAGTCTTAGCACTGTCACCATACAACTTCAGTAGTCATTACAGGAACAGAGTTAGCTGGATTATCAAATAGGGATGACCAAAGTTCTCTGATTCACCATTGTAAGGGAAGAGTCCCCTACCCAAGTCAGCAGACCCTGCTCCATGGCTTTGCCTCATACATAGGAAGCTGCAGGCTGAGCCTAACAGAGCAGCTTCTGGGACAGGGAAGACCATCTCAGATGATCAGAGTTCATAGGGAAGGGAAAGTTACATCAGTCCAAATCCCCCACGTTACAGATGAAAGGCAGCAGATCCCCAAAGGACTAAAGGTAGAAGGCATTCCACACCAAGGGGCAGCTTATCTTTTTTTTTTTTCTTTTGACCACGCTTTAAATCTTTCAGGTCCAAACTTACTGCATTTAGCACAATGGCAATAGTACAAAAGTAACGTAAATGATCACTGGAAAAAGAAAAGCCTACAAGTGCACAGAAATCAGAGTGCCTGGGTTCAGACCTTGGTTCTGTCACTCACATGGATAAGTCATTTCACCTGTCTGTGTCTTAAAGTCCTTACTGGTAAAGTGAGAATGCTAATAGAATCTGCTTCAGAAAGTTGTGAGTATTAAATACTAAGTGCGGGAATGCTAGGATAGCTCAGTGATTGAGCACTTGTCTCACAATCGCGAGGTCTGGGATTTGTTTCCAGCCCCGGCGCATGCAAACCCCATATGCTGAACTGCAGTGCAACTGGTAACCCCGGGGTGGCTCAGTGGTGGGGGTTCTTGCCTCCCATGCAGGAAGTGCCAGGTTCAGTTCCTGCCCCACAGGGCCCACATCTACCCGTGTGGCATGAAACCATGTCACAACTAATATTGTACAACTATGGCAATTGCTCTGGGCCCTCCCTCTTCTCTCTTTCTCTCTCACCTATCAGAAAAATAAAACAAATATTAAAAGAAATAAGTGCAAAGCATTTTATAACAGAGGCTGGTCCATAAGAGGTGCTCCATAAATTTTAGTTTTTAATATTATCTAGAAGAAAAGCCCATTTCACAGAGGGGCAAACTACCCCAGCGAGAGGTAGAGACTTTAGTATCACACAGAAAACTGGATGTCTTTCCTGATTTTCCTGGCTTTTGAGACCCCCATTTCAAGGTTTAACAGAGGAAGGGCTCTAGGATTGAGAAGCAAGGCAGGTCAGGACTCTCTTCTGCTGGAAACCTTTCCATGAATTTGAATAAGGTCTGTACCTGACCTAATAGTATAGGACCCATGGCAACATTCTGGTTTTACATCCTGTGCTTACAGAAGATGGTATTACTTAGGTATATGTGAGAATTACACAAGGCTTCTCTATACTATTTTTCCCCGCTTCATGTGAGTATTGAACTATTTGAAAATAGACAAATATTTATTTGGCACCTACTGTGTGCCCGGCCTTGTTCTAGGAGCTGGGGCTTCATCAGATAACAAGACAAGATCCCACTGTGGCGGAGCTCACCGTGAGATCACATTCCTCGCAGAGGGTTCTGTGCCAGAACTTTGGAGCCTGACAGCTGGTTTGAACCCTGGCTCTGCCACTGACTAGCTATGGGCATGTGTGTAGCACTTGGCACTATGTAAATATATAATCTGTTACTGATCTTTCTCTCTAGGTCTTTCAGTTGTCACCTTTTCTAGGAAGTTCCCTCTGATTTCCCTAGACTCGTTCTAGCACCTCTTCTGGGACCGCGCAGGTCCCTGGGTTTTCCTCACCACATCTCTGACCTCTCTGTGCGTTCCCCCACCCCAGTCCTGACTGCAGGAGAGTCATTGTTTAGTGATGGGTTATCTTCGTCTCCCACGCTGGACAGGGAGCCTGATGGCTGGACCAAGACTTTCCTGATAGCTGCTCTGTTCCCAGAATCACCCAACATGGGGCCTTGCACACAATAAACGTGCATCCTGAACGACAGTGAGGGGAACAATGGGACAAGCTGCTGCCCCTTACTCTGGCGGTGGGGGGTTGAGGGGATGGGAATCATTAGGCGAGATCCAGGGGCCCCGCCCCGGGCCCAAAGCATTGGAACCTGCGCAGAGTGGAACCCCGTGTAACAGTTCCCCCTTGTGGTCGCGTCCCGTTTTAGAACCCTGGTGTGGGTGAGGCTCACCCCGCCCCAGGAAGGAGGGAGGGCGGCCGGGATCCCGCCCCGGGTGCCCCCTGGCCCCCTGGCCCCCATGAACAACCAGGCGCGGGCTCAAGCCCCCTCCCAGGCCCGGACCTCGACCTTGGTCCGGGCTTCGGCCCCGGTTAGGTCTTCGGCCCCGGTTAGGCCCTTGATCCCAGTCCGGTCCCCGACTCCGGTCCCGACCTCGATCCCGGTCCGGATCCCGACCTTGGTTCCGGCTTCAGCCCCGGTCCGGACTCCGACCCCTGTCCCGGCCTCAGCCACAGTCCGGACCCCGACTCCGGTCCCGGCCTCAGCCACAGTCCGGACTCCGACTCCGGTCCCGGGTCCAGCCCCGGTCCGGACTCCGACCCCCGTCCCGGCCCCAGCCCCGGTCCGGACTCCGACCCCCGTCCCGGCCCCAGCCCCGGTCCGGACCCCGACTCCGGTCCCGGCCCCAGCCCCGGTCCGGACCCCGATTCCGGTCCCGGCCCCTGCCCCGGTGCCGTCTCCTACCCCATTCCCGGCTCCAGCCCCAGTCCGAACCCCGACCCCCGTCCCGGCCCCAGCCCTGGTCCGGACCCCGACTCCGGTCCCGGGTCCAGCCCCGGTCCGAACCCCGACCCCCGTCCCGGCCCCAGCCCTGGTCCGGACCCCGACTCCGGTCCCGGGTCCAGCCCCGGTCCGGACTCCGACCCCCGTCCCGGCCCCAACCCCGGTCCGGACCCCGATCCCCGCCCCTGCCCCAGCCCGGGTCCCGTCTCCTACCCCATTCCCGGCCCCAGCCCGGGTCCGGACCCCAATCCCAGTTCGGACCCCAACCCCACGCGCGGTCCCCGTCCTGACCATGGTTCCCGCCTTGGAATCCTTCCCGAGCTCGGTCCTACGTTTGGGCCCGCCCCCAGAACCTGCTCCGGAGCCCACCTTGTCGCCGGATAGGGATCCTGCGTGGACGCCGAGTGTGAAGCGCGTTCCATCAGTCGCCAAGGAAGTAGGGCCCACTCAAGAGCCACTTCCTGCGTTCACTCCACCAGCCACTGATTTGCTGGGGCCCATCCTCGGGTCCACCCCGAGGGCAGATCCAGCGGCCACCAAGTTGACGGATGCCACTGCTGGACCTATTCCCATCCTGGAGACCGTCCTGTCCGCCACCTCCTTACCTATTTCTGACAACACATTCGCCTCCACTAGCGAATACTTCCAAGTGGGCAAAAAGATCGTGATTCGAGTGACTTACTGGTGAGGGCTGTCCCCACCCTGCTTTCTCACGCATGGGGAAAGGACTGGACGGGTAGGTGCTGGGGCTTTGGGGATTTGAAGGTGAGACAGGGGAGTCCCAATTCCCAGGTGGGAAATTTGGCTCTACTTATAGTTTGAACGGACCCAAAGAGGAAGTGCCCCGGGAGAGGACAAGGGCTGGGGAGCTTCAGATTGTGTGGTCGGGGAGGGCCTTTCTCAGAAAGTGGCACTTCAGCTGTACTTCTCAATGGTGAGAAAGAGGCTGCGAGGGAAGAGCAGGGGGTGGGGGGCGGAGGGGAGGAGATCAGGGGATCAAGGGGGAGGGGAAGCAGCAAGTGCAAAGCCGAAGGAGACTGGCTGGCTCCAGATCCCAGTCTCTCTTTGTGCCACCGACAACAGGAACAGCCACGACCTTGCTGAGACCCAGGGCTAAAGTCTGCGGGGAGAGCCTGTCTGTCCTCCACTGTCCATGCCTCTCTCCTGGTTCAGAAGCTGCTCTCCCGCTTATCACTCCCTGTCACTTCTCTCTTCTGTCTCTGTCCTGGGCCATCTCCCCCACTCCCTCTCTCTCCCCAGCTCACTGTCTCTTCTCTGACTCAATGGATTCATTTACTTCGTTCATTCAACCACCACTGATTAGGCATCTCCCCTGCGCCAGGCCCTGTTCGCAGCATCAGGCACATAGCAGTGCCTCTTTGTCTTTGAAGCGCTGACATTTTGGTGTGGAATGAGCAGAACATAGTCAATTATCCAGTATTTTAGAAGGTGATCAGTGCTATGGACAAAAGGGCATCTTGGGGTGTCACAGTTTCAGCTGGGGTGGTCAGGAAGGCCTCACTGACAAGGTGATGTATGAGCAAAGACCCGAAGGCGGTGGGAGAAGCATCCATGTAGCCGCCAGGGAAAGACAACCTTCAGAGGCTCTGAGCAAGGCATACCGGGATGTTGAAAGGAACACGAGGCGGTCCCTGTGGCTGGAGCAATGGCCAGGGGGAGTCTAAGGAGACAGAGCAGAGAGGCTCTAGGGGCAGAGCCTGTGGGGGCTTAAGGACCATGGGGAGGACTGTGGCTTTCAGCTCTGAGTGAGATGCGGCTATGAGAGGGTTCTGAGTAGGTGAAGGGTGTGACCTGACTCAGGTGTTCACAGGGTCCCCATGGGCTTGGGGGGATAATCATGTGCTGTCTCCCTTCTATTTCTCTCTGCCTCTCTCCTCCTGCCCTCGGCCTCCAGTGGCCTCTGAAGCTATAGACTTCGGGTGAGTAGTTTTGGCTTTGGAGGTGGGGGCGGTGTGTGTGGGACAGGAAGTCGGGGGGGAATTTCTGTTTCCCCTCCCTACAAGACCCCTGCCCCTGTGACCCCGTGACCCTGGATCCTGGGATCCTGGGATCCAAAGATCCCATCTCCTCCCGCAGTATGTTCTACTGAAAAAGAGTCTGGAACAGCAATTTCAAAACTGTCTACTCTTTGTGAGTGTGCTCATGGCCTGAGGGAGTGGGGGTGGTCAGGGCTCAGAGAACCCTGGGAGGCTTGAAGGGGAGCTCTTAGCTTCTCTCCCCACCCCCAACATTTCCTCCCCAGGAGGAGGACATATCCACCCAGACTACTGGGGAGTTTGAAGTGTTTGTGGAGGGGAAACTGGTTCATTCCAAGAAGGTGACTCTGAGCAAGGGTCCTGGACAGGGAGGGAGGAGGGGGTGCTGGGGTCCTGGGGTGGGAGGGGCAGTGGGAGACATACGTGTCTGTGTTCTTTCCCCTCGGTGCCCAGAAAGGTGATGGCTTTGTGGATGAGGACTGCCTGAAGAAAATTGTGAACATTATCAATGAGGAGGTCAGGAAAACGTAGCAGGCAACTGGTGAGCTGTAGGTTAGGTGAGGGAAGTGAGGTGGGAGGGATGGAGGCTGGACTGTGAGTGTGTGGTGGGCAGGGGGCAGGACAAAGACATCCTAGCCCCATCCTAGCTCCGCCAGTCCTCACTGTTAGAATCAGGACAAGGCATCTACACCCTTTCTGAGCCTCAATTTTTTCCTCTGTAAAATAGGGCTGTTGAGAGGATTCTGTGAGATGCCTTGATAAGATATTAAATCATGCCTGGTTCAGAGTAGGGCTCAGTGCATGTTAGCTATAAATTTTTTTCAAAGGAGCTTTAGCTTCCTTCCCTCCCTCTTTCCCTTCCTCCCTCCCTCCTTTCCTTTCCCTTCCCTTCCCTTCCCTTTCCTTTCCTTTCCTTTCCTTTCCTTTCCTTTCCTTTCCTTTCCTTCCTTCCTTCCTTCCTTCCTTCCTTCCTTCCTTTTTCTTTCTTCTTTCTTTCTTTTAGTTGTAAAGCTATGCTATCCAATAACAGTATTTGGCTTTTCAATGTACAATTAATTAAGTTTAAATACATTAAAACAGTTTTGAGGGAGGGGGAAGCTGGGTTAGCTCAGTGGGTTAAGTGCTCGCTTTGCAGCCCCAGAGCCCGAGGATCGAGTCCCAGCTCTGACCCAGGCGGACCCATATGCTGAACTGGGGTGTGCCCCCCAGTTCACTTCTTGCTGGGACCTATGCAGGAGGCTCCCGGCCCAGTTCCTGCCCTGCGAAGCCCCGAGCTCACCTGTGGAGTGAAACTATGTGGAAAACTAATGCTGTCAACTATGGAGACTGCTCTGGGCCTTCCCCTTCTCTCTGTCTCTGTCTCTCTCTCTGTCAAAAAACAATAAAAATAAATCTTTAAAACATTTTTGAGTCACACCAACCACATTTCAAATAGCCACATTTCACTACTGTATCAGACAGCACAGATACACAACATGGAATCCAGCACTGAGAAAATGCTATTGTTAACATTATTTGCTGCCAATACTGGATTTCTGAAACCACTTAGTATGTATATATACATTTGCAAGCTACTGATTTAAATTTCTTTTTATTTTTTATTTTTTAATTTTATTTATTTATTTTTGACAGAGAGAGAGAGAGAGAGAGAGAGAGAGAGAGAGAGAGAGAGAGAGAGAGAGAGAGAGAGAAAGAGAGAGAGAAAGAAAGAGAGAAAGAGAACTGAACTGGGGGAGCTCCCAGTTCAGCATATGGTTCCGCACCAGCCGGGGCGGGACTTGATCCTCGGTCCCCAGCGCTGCAAAGTGAGCGCTCAACCCACTGAGCCATCCCGGCTTCCCCTCTTTTTATTTTTAAAGATGCTACTGATTTAATGCCTTGAGTGTTCTGTATCTTTTTTTTTACATTTATTTTCAACTTTATTGAGGTTAAGTAATGTAAAAGGAAAGTACATGTTTAAAGTGTACAAGTCAGTGAATTTTGACATATGAACACATCTATGTAACCATCACCAAAGTGGAGATAATGAACAACATATTCATCACCCCCCAATGTTTCCTCAGAAACTTCTATAATTTCTCCCAGCTTCTACCATATTCAAGGACACTGCTGATCTGCTTTCTGTCACCACAGATTAGTTTGCATTTTCTAGAAATTCATACAAATGGAAGCTATAATTTTTTTAAAAGATTTATTTTTTATTGTTTTTGATAGAGAGATACAGAGACAGAGAGAAGAGGAAAGGTCCAGAGCAGTCTCCATAGTTGCACATCATTGGTTTTTCCACATAGTTTCATTCCACAGGTGGGCACGGGGCTGCACAGGGCAGGAACTGGGCCGGGGTCTCACCGAACTGGGGGAGCTCCCCAGTTCAGCATATGGGTACACACGGGCTGGGGTCGGGATTCAATCCTCAGACCCCGGGGCTGCAAAGTGGGTGCTCAACCTGCTGAGCCATCCCGGCTTCCCTGAAACTATAATTTTTAAAAACTTTTTTGGTAGAAACTTATAGACATACTAGTTGAGAGACTAATGTGATGAACTCCCATCACTAATGTGATGTACCCATTGCCCATTGTATCTATTGTCCGTCCCACTTTTTTTTTTGCACTGTAATATTTGAAAGTATGTTCCTGACCTCATGTTAGTTCACCTGTAAATACTTCAGCATGCATCTCTAATAAAATTTTTAAAATGGAAATACAAGGTCATTATCATACTCAACAAAAATTTTAAAATGTTTTAATACCATCCTATACCATCTAAGTGTCTAAAAAATATCTTTTTATAGATGAATTGTGGAATTAGGATCCAGACAAGGTTCATATGTTTTTAAAGAATTATAAACAGGATTTTTGGGAACCCTACTATGTGCCAGGCTCTTAGTAGGTCTCATTTTTAGTAAATAAGTTAGGGGCTGGGGGTGGGGGCAAGAGAGACAGAGAGGAGAGGTCTGTTTCTCACACCTGCCAATATGCAGAATACATAGTGGTTATGCATGCAGTTTTCAGGGTCACACAGAATTAGGTTCAAATCCTGGACCCATCAGCCATACAAGGCCAAAGTGGGGTGAGGTTAGACGTTATAGATGAGGGCCTGCCTAAACCCTTCTTCAGTAAGTGAAGCTGTTGTTGTTATTAGAATCAGCAGGACTGTTCTATTTGCAGCAAAAAAAACCAGTTTGATCTGACTTATGGGAAAAATATAGGCTCATGGGACTAAAAGTCTAGGGGCTAATTAGTTTCAGGCAAAAGGCGCCAAAAGGTTGCCACTGGGAATCTGACTCTCCCTTGCTTTGGGTTCTGCTTTTATCCTGGGTTGATATTTTTTAAAGATTTATTTTTATTGTTGTTTTTTTTGTAAAGATTTATTTATTGGTTTTGACAGAGAGAGAGAGCAATACAGAGTCAGAGACAGAGAGAAGGGGGAGGGTCCAGAACAGTCTCCATAGTTGCACATCATTGGTTTTTCCACATAGTTTCATTCCACAGGTGGGCGGGGCTGCACAGGGCAGGAACTGGGCCAGGGTCTCATCCCAGTGAGAACCGAATCGAGGGCACTCCCCAGTTCAGTATATGGGTCCGCACAGGTTGGGGCTGGGATTCGATCCTCGGTCCCTTGGGCTGCAAAGTGAGCGCTTAACCCACTGAGCCACTCCTATTTTTATTGTTTTTGACAGACAGAGACAGAGAGGGGGGGAAGGCCCAGAGCAGTCTCCATAGTTGTATGTCATTAGTTTTTTTATATGGTTTCATTCCATAAATGGGCATGGGGCTGTGCAGGGCAGGAACTGGCTGGGGGCCTCCCACATGGGAAGCATGCCTGGGCAGGAGCTGAGCTGGGGGCCTCCCACATGTGAAGCTGGCCCTAGTGAGAACACCCCAGTTCAGTATATGGTCCACATGGGCTGGGGCTAATTTTATTCTCAGGAAGTCTCTTCCTCCTGGAGGCATAAATCCTGCAGGTTTCCACTAGGTTGTATTAGGTCAAGTGTCCATTCCTGAACAAATCACTGAGACCCAAGGGGATGTAGTGCTCTCATTGGCCAATCTCAAGTCATGTGTCCATTCCTGGAGCTGGGGATGACTGTTGGTCCCCCTGAACCACAAGGGGAGGGATAATTGGGGCAGAGTGTTGGGTGGACAAGAGCCACAATCCTCTACATTACAGATCTGGAGGGTGGGTGATGGTTAAATCAGTGCTGCTTGGCTTTGAATCCTAGCTCTGTCATTTACTGGCTGTGTGACCTGGGCAAATACCTTCACCTCTCTGTGCCTTAGTTTCTGCCTCTGTAAAGCAGAAACTACGTATGATCGTTTTTACTTCATTGGATTTCATTTTATTTAACAAATGTTTGCTGAATACCTACTATGTGCTGGGTACTGTTCTAGGCCATGGGGATGATACATCAGTGAACAAAACAGATATAAACCACTGCCCTACTGGAACTGACATTCTAGCGAGGAGACAATGACCAAGATCCATAAGCAAATAAAGGCATTTTAGAAAGAGAGAAGTGGTGAGAAAAAAAATAAAGCAGGGAAGGGACATGAGGGGTGCTAGGAAGTTTTCAACTTGAAATTGAGTGGTCAGGGAAGACCTCATTGAGAGGTGATTAATTTAAACATTTGAAAGAAGGGATTGAACTATGTGGGTGTCTGTGGGGGGAAAATATTCCAGGAAGTATGTGCAAACAAAGGCCCTGTGCTGGGAGTGAGCCTGGTGTGTCTGAAAAATGGCAAGGAGATGCAAGCAGGCATTGTAATCCGTGGAAAGCGTTAGAATGGTGCCTAAGGGGAAGCCGGGATGGCTCAGCGGGTTGAGCGCTTGACTTGCAGCTGCAGGGTCCAAGGATCGAGTCCCGGCCCCGGCCCATGTGGACCCATATACTGAACTGGGGAGTGCTTCCCATGCGGGAGGCCCCCGGTTTGGTTCCCTCCCTCTGTGGCCTCATGTCCACCTGTGGAATGAAACATGTCAAAAGTAATGATGTATGGCTGTGGAGACTGCTCTGGACCCTCCCCCTTCTCTCTGTCTCTCTCTGTCTGTCAAACAATAAAATAAATCTTAAAAAAAAATGGTGTCTGACATACAGTAAGCCTGGTATAAATGCTGTGATTTTTATGGCGTTTTTGTTGTCACTGTGATTAATTTTCTCTCTCTTTCTTCTCATCTCAGGGGCCTCAGCCGGATGACGAGAAGAGCTGAAATGTTGCCGTCAGGGTCAGGTCCTTCTCTGATAGTGGCTGAGGCTGGGGTTGCGCTGGGTGGGATGAAGAAGGAAATACATACAGAGCCTGGCTCCCTGTGTTCTGGTCTGACTGCGTCTGCTGTTGCCACACTCTGTCCTGAGGTCTGTGGCAGGTTCCTGCTTCAGTGTCCCCAGCATCTCCAAGAGTCTGTCCCGGGTAGGGGAGAGGAGGTCGGTGGTCTTGTTGCTCCCCAGGTTTGTCCCAGAAACACAGGACACCAGGAACCTGTCTTCCTCATTGTCCTCCCAGACACCCCTGGCCTTTGTGGGTTCATGAACTCCTACCCACACTTCACAGCCCAGCCCTCTTTACCAGGAAGCTTCCTGACCTCCCCAGGGAGTGGGCCTTCCCTTCCCACACGTCCTATGAACTTAGACTCCATTCTCTCTCCCTCGGCTGGGACAGGCCAGCTCTGCCTCTGACTTCTGTGCTGCCTGAGGGCAGGAACGAATTTCCCTTATTCCTGTATCCCAGCGCTCCTCTGCTCAGAGTCTCGCTCAGTGTATCTGCTAGATAAACATCGGATAGAATTTGCCAGAGAAATCTGCTTTGTGCCAAGAGCTCTCTGTGGGCAGGGGCCTGCTTGGTATCAGGAAGCTGTGTGGGGGAGGGGACGGGAAACCCCAAAGGGCCAGGCCTGGTGGGGTGGGGTGGGGTGGGTGGGGGACAGCCATGAGGAATCCTCCAGGAGTAGGTGTGGAATCTCACTGGGAAACTGGGACAGCCCGGGTACAGAGGGCGAAATGAAACCCTCTCCTGCGACCATGTACCCGAGGGTATTCTCAATGGTCCCCTTGAGGATTACCTTCGGCAGGTGGACTGAGCAGCTGATCTCTTTTTATTTCCATTGCCCTTTCTGCAAGTTTCGTTCTGTGGGTCTTTGCCAGATGTGTTTCGTTGTATTGCGGTTTGCATTTTGAATTTGTACAAAGGCTATTGTACCATATCCTTATTATGTTTATGAGTCCTTTATTTCTTTAAAACAATTTAAAGAAATTGTTTTCGGAATTCTTTTACTTTTTTGTTTTTAAGATGTATTTTGTTGTTTTTGACAAGACAGGGACACAGACAGGAACACAGACAGAGAGAGACAGAGAGAAGGGGGAGGGCCCAGAGCAGTCTCCACAGTTGCATGTCATCAGTTTTCGACATGGTTTTGCTCCACACAGGTGGGCCGGGGCCGCACAGGGCAGGAACTGGGCTGGGGGCCTCCCGCATGGAAAGCACACCTAGTTCAGCATATGGGTCCACACAGGCTGGGGCTGGGATTCGATCCTTGGTCCCTGGAGTTGTAAAGTGAGTGCTTAACCCACTGAGCCATCCTGGCTTCCTCTTCTTTTACTTTTTTAAAAGAGATTTATTTTTATTGTTTTCGACAGAGAGAGAGACAAAGAGAAGGGGGAGTGCTCAGGGCAGTCTCCACAGTTGTATGTCATCAGTTTTTGATATAGGTTTACTCCACAGGTGGGTCTGTGCAGGACAGAAGCCTGGCCAGGGGCCTCCTGCATGGGAGACACATCCCCGCTGAGGGCCTCCTACATGGGAAACACACCCCATGCAGGAGCCAGACCAGGGGCCTCCCACATAGGTAGCTTGCCCTGGCAAGAACCAAATTGAAGGCATACCTCAGCTGAGCATATGGATCCACATGGGCTGGGGCCGGGATTCAATCCTCGAACATCAAGGCTGCAAAGCCAGTGCTCAACTTGCTGAGCCATCTCAGCTTCCTGTCTTTTACTTTTTTCATTAAGCACTGTTTTAAAACTTTAAAACAATATCAATTTCAAAGTAACAAAACAACTGCACAAATAAAAACAGTACAAAGAACACTCTTACACTTTAATGTTTTACCTCATATTCTGCCCCCCCGCCCCACTTTTTTTTTCATGAACCAATTGAGGGTATGTTACATCCATCCTGGCCCTTCACCCCTAAATACCTTTGGAGTGTAAGAATAGGAATGCTCGTTTACATAACCACAGCAAAATTATCACCTCATCACTTCCACAGAGATGCCACAGTTTCTTCTCATATTCTGTCCATATTTCAATTTTGTCAAGTGACAAGATAATGTCCCTTGTAGCATCTTCCCTCTCCATTAGAGGAATGCATGGCAGTTAACAAGAATAAGACAGAAATTCCTGTAGAGAAAAGAGCACAAGATATGAACAAGCCATTTGCAGAAGAAACCCACAAGGCTATCTTGTGCTCTTTTCTCTACAGGGATTTCTGTCTTATTTTTGTTAGTTGGCATGAGTTCCTTATACAGTCTAGATCAGAGGTGTCCAATCTTTTGGCTTCGCTGGGCCACACTGGAAGAAGAATTGTCTTGGGCCACACAATATTATAACATTAACAATAGCGCTAAAAAGAATTGCAAAAAAAACCTCATAATGCTTTAAGAAAGTTTACAAATTTGTTGGGCCTTATTCAAAGCCATCCTTGGCTTTGATCTAGATATTAATGTCTTTTAGTTTTAAATATTGCAAAGAATTTGTCCTATCTCTTGTCTATTAACTTTGTCCTGTTGTAATATTTTGGTGAAGAGACATCCTTAGTTCTGGTGTGATGAAATTGATCAGTTTTGGACTCACGGCTTTTGTTTTTGAGGCTGTATTTAAAGTGGCCTTTTGGGGAAGCTGGGATGGCTCAGCGGGTTAAGCACTCGCTTTGCATTCCCGGAGACCAGGGATCGAATCCCAGCCCCGGCCCATGTGGACCCATATGCTGAACTGGGGTGTGCCCCCAGTTCAGTTCTTGCCGGGGCCTATGTGGGAGCCCCCGGCCCAGTTCCTGCCCTGCACAGCCCTGTGCCCACCTGTGGAGTGAAACTATATGGAAAAACTAATGCTGTCAACTATGGAGACTGCTCTGGGCCCTCCTCCTTCTCTCTGTCTATCTGTCTCTCTGTTTGTCAAAAACCAATAAAATAAATAAATAAATAAATAAAATAAAGTGGCCTTTGATGTTCCTTAGTAATCAAGGTATTGTCCTCCACTAAGTGGGGAATACAGCAAGGGCCCAGCAGACACTGCCCCCCCCGCCCCCCCCTCCTCAAGTCCTCCTCTGCTCACTTGTGAAGCCCTAACTTCCATGAACCTACACAACCCCTTTCTTACCTCACATTCTTAGGGTGAGGAAGTCCTGCCTGAAGTCTAACTTCAGGTCTTTCCGCCACTGCAGCTCATTCAGGCTGGAGAACTGGGACTCTCACAAGGGGGCTGATATGACTTCTCTGAAGTGCCCCTAGCTTGGCTATCACTCCTCTATGTTTTGCTCTTCACCGCCCATTGGCTGGGGACTGTACAAAAAGGGGATTGTGAGCTCCCCCTGGAGGCCACTGTGTGATCCACAGCTGGCAACAGGCTGGGAAGAGGGTAGGTGAGGGGCTCAGAGAGGGCGAGGTCTTTCTCCTAATTCAGATGCCAGGACAGGCAGTACAATGGGGAACAGGGATACAGCTTCAAAGCCCCTCACCTCACCCAAATCAGGAGCTTGGACACAGAGACACAAACAAATGTGCTCATAGAGACACGTCCTCATGCCAGGCCCCACTAACCAAAAGTACACACAGACACAAGCAAAGACATTCACATGCAACCACAGACATGCATCCACATCCACTCAGACACACTCAGACACAGGCGTGTATCACGTACATAGCCTTACACAGATGCCCATTTATTCATTCATTACAAGTATATACTGAGTACACACCCCCTGTGAGCCATGCACAGTTTTAAGCATTGGGGACACAACAGTGAACAAAAGGGACAGAAATTTCTACCCTTGTGAAGCTCATGTCTCATGGGGGAGACAATGAACATAAGTAGCCAGAGTAGAATATAGAAAGTGGTAAGTTCTATGGGGTAAATGAGGGAAGGGTAAGAGAGGGGTCCACAGCATTTTTCTGTGCTCAGCCATATGGGGTGAACAGAACGTGACATTTTGAGCTAAAGACTTGAAGGAGGTGAGGAAATGAGACAAGTCTCTTTAACCTTTGTGAAAATAAGAAATCTGGCATGCCTGTGGGCTTGTATCTTATGAGCCTCTGTGAATCTGAAAGAAAAATTCTGAGCATTTATGCTGCCTGGGAAGGCAGAGATGCTGGAGGCACCACCATTGTCACCAGGGCAACCAAATCTCAAGTCTGGCAGCTGAGCGCTGAAGGGCGTTTTCCAGGGACCTGGCACCCGTGTCTGAAGCTGTGGAAAACTGAAGAGAGCCCTTTGTTGGGTGGATTTTATTTTCACAGGGAACACAGTATGATGAAACAGCTATGAATATGCACACAGCCTTGTTTTACTAAGAGAGCTTCTCATTTGGACTGAGACCTCATCAGAGCGGGTTCTATGAACTGGCTGAATGACCACCCTGACTGGCTGCAGGGCCTCAGGGCGGCCCCTCAACTCCCTTGTCTCCATGGTCAGGGTTGAAGGCTTCCATTATTGAAACTGTATGGGCTTTGGATAATTTTTTTTAATGTAAAGTTTTATTGTTTGTTGTTGTTTTTTTTTGACAGAGAGAGAGAGACAGAGAAAGAGAGAGAGACAGAGAGAAGGGGGAGGGCCCAGAGCAGTCTCCATAGTTGTAAGTCATTAATTTTCTACATAGTTTCATTTCACACAGGTGAGCAGGGGGCCACACAGGGCGGGAACTGGGCTGGGGCCTCCCATATGAGAGGCCTGCCCCTGTGAGCTGGGGGCCGAACCAGGGGCCTCCCACATGGGAAGCTCACGGCAGTTCAGCATATGGGTCTGCACAGGCCACAGCCAGGACTTGATCCTTGGACCCTGGGGCTGATTTGCACGGGCTGGGGCTGGGATTCAATCCCTGGACCTTGTGGTTGCAAGGCAAGTGCTCAACCTGTTGAGCTATCCCGGCATGCCCTTTATGAGAACTCTTAAGGAAAGGTCAGTAAGTATTATTTTGGAAGAATCATCACTCTGTGTAATGACTAATTTGGTTGGCCTTTGTCCCTGGTTCCAGGAAGGTAACCTGTTAATCTCTGGAATTTCCAGGAATTAGGGGTGTCTTTGTTATTCACGGTGGGCCCTTTGGACCAGTAAACGAACAGTTTTAGAGAATTGGGGCTTTGAGCCACATCTATCAATCTGACTTTAGGTCTGAGGCGTTTCCCTGGTCAACAACCCTGTGTATTTTCACACATCCGTGTGTGATGTCTCGGGAGTGTGATATGTCTCTGAGGATGACAGAAACATTATGTCTGGGACTCTCCCAGATTTTGCCTTATGCATCTTTCCCTTCAGCTGCTTATGACTTGTATCCTTTACATAATGAATACAACTGTATTCATAACTTTAGTGTTTTCCTGAGTTCTGTGAGTCACTTTAGAGTAGTGGTGTCCAACCTTTTGGCTTCCCCGGGCCACACTTGAAGAATTGTCTTGGACCACACATAAAATACACTAACAATAGCTGATGAGCTAAGAAAAAACAAGTCACAAAAAAATCTCATAATTGGGGAAGCCGGGATGGCTCAGTGGGTTAAGCGCTCACTTTGTAGCGCTGGGACCCAGGATTGAATCCTGGCCCCGCCCGTGCGGAACCATGTGCTGAACTGAGGAGTTCCCCAGTTCAGTTCTCTCTCTGTTTCTGTCTCTGTATCTCTCTCTCTCTCTCTCTCTGTCAAAAAGAACAACAAAAAAACTCATGTTTTTAGAATTTATGTTGGGCCGTATTCAAAGCCGTCCTGGGCTGCAGGTTGGACACACCTGCTTTAGAGCATTATTGAACCTGAGAGGGCAGTGGGAATCCTTGAATGCATCGCCAGCTGGTCAGAAGTGAGAGTGCTCTGGGCACCTGGAACTTGCAGCTGGTCTCTGGAGTGAGGGCGGTCTTGGGGAGGACCTTGTCCCCAGCCTGGGCTAACAACTCTGGGGAGTTGGCGTCAGAAGTCACTGTCCATGGTGGCATGTAGCTTAAATTGTTCAAGTAAGAGAAAATGCACCTTAAAATGTTTTGAGAGTTAAGTAGAGGGCTTGATTTTGCTCCTGAGATAAGAGGAGTAGAGCGGAGAGGGGGAGGGAGAAAGGGCTGAGGTACAGAGGTGAAAGCAGCCGGCCAGGTGGGAACGCTGTATCCCCCATGGGGTGACCCCAGCCCTCTGACCCAGATCCTCACTCAAGTCTACCAAAGTGAAGGGGTTTGTAGTGTGAGTGGATTTTATTGGAAAAAGTGTAAAGGAACCTCTTTTGAACCCTGGATCCGGGTTATTATGATTACTCTTCCATGCAGCTTCTCAATCACACCAACTCTCACAAGTGACGGCAAGAAACACAGGCTCGCCTCACTGCACAGTTACTCCATCACACCCACTCTGGCAAAGAGCCCACATGGCCACTCAAATGCAGGAGGAGGCTTTCCCAGGTGCCCTCACTCAAGCCCGTTGCTCCTGCCAGCACGCACAACGAACTGCTGGCTTTTATCCTTGGTCCTTTTCTTTCTGGGCTCCAGGGAAGGGCAGACTCCAGACCGGACCCTGTTCCTACGAGCCCGGGGCTTCTCCCGAGGCTGCCCTGCCTTGGCTGCATGGTGATGGTGTCTGCTGTGAAGGACTTGCAGAAGATGTCACCTCAAAGCAGGTTTGGGGGGAGTCCCTTCCACTTCCTTCCTCCACTTGGTCTTAGTCCCACCCTAAGGTTCCACCCCAATAGGGGTCTCTGCAGGGCTTGGGCAGAGGCTCTATCCAGTGAGTTATATTAACAAATACAACATTAAATAAGAAAATAACGCATTTTACAAATGCAAATCAAACTGGAAGCAGTAAAGCTAATGTATTTCAAGTTGATGGCATGACCACACAGAAAATGTGACTTTCAAATTCAGTATTTCATCTGTACATTGTAGCAAAATGGAACTAAGTCATTTTGTTAATATAAATGCAGGACATGACCTAGTTTCTTGAAATAAATGGCACAAAAAAGGAGGGAAAGGGGGAACTGTTACAGATTTAAAAGAAACTTAAGAGACATACCAATCAAATGCCATGTGTGGATCTTGTTGGAATTTTGATTTAAAAAATCAACTGTAAAAAGCCATTTAAAAGACAACTGCAGAAATCTGCACATAGATTGGGTTTAATATGATAAAGAATTTCTGTTAATTTTGTCATCTATGATAGAGACAATATGTTATGTTAGTAAAAAAGTCCTTATTTATAGAAACACAGGGGAAGCCGGGATGGCTCAGTGGGTTGAGCGCTCACTTTGCGGCCCCGGGGACCGAGGATCGAATCCCGGCCCCGGCTCGTGCGGACCCATGTGCTGGACTGGGGAGCTCCCCCAGTTCAGTTCTCTCTCTGTCTTTGTATCTCTCTCTCTGTCAAAAACAATAAAAAAAAAATAAATAAAAATAAATAAATAAAAAAAGAAACACATACCAAAGTATTGACAAGGGAAAGGATATATCTGTGATGAAAAAAATCATTATTATAGGAAAATTCTAGGACATATAAAAGTACAGGGTATAGTAAGGTCCCACATACCCATCACCCACCTCCCCCCCCATTGTTTTCAAGCAAATACTGGATCATATGCAGAATTTTGAGGATCATACTATCCTTTGCACTTTTGTGTATGCTTGAAAATTTCCCTGATGTAAGTTAGAAAAACAGCTGAATGCCAAAGCTCCCTTTTGGGTGCCTAAGTGTTCTGGGTCCTGCGTTTCTTAAGTCTTCACAGGTTGACCCAGACAGAAGCCACCAGAAGAAAGGCAACCAGCAGTGGGAGGTTGGGGAGATGAGGCCAAACCCTAGTCCCGCTTCTGTGGGACCTGGAGAGTGAAGGGTGGCTTCTTCCCCAGGAATAGTTCTGGCTTCCCCTCTGGGTGTAGACCACTCAGACCCTGTGAGGATGAATTGCTGTGGGAAGAGACTGGGTTCAAGCCCCAGCTTTAATGAACTCTTTGCCTGGGAACCCAAAGATCAGATGAGCTCATTTCTGTCTAAGGTGTTCAGGGCTATGCAAACATGAATTCTTAAAATTTTTATACTGTGATCAGTGTATACCCTGCTCTGTGGTCTGTTCTTCGTTGTTCTTTTTTTAAAGATTTATTTTTTTTAAATATTTATTTTTATTGTTTTTGACAGAGAGAGAGAGATACAGAGACAGAGACAGAGAGAAGGGGGAGGGCCCAGAACAGTCTCCATAGTTGCACATCATTGGTTTTTCCACATAGTTTCATTCCCCAGGTGGGTGGGGCTGCACAGGGCAGGAACTGGGCCCGGTGAGAACTGAACTGGGGGCACTCCCCAGTTCAGCATATGGGTCCGCACAGGCTGGGGCCGGGATTCGATCCTCGGTCCCCGGGGCTGCAAAGTGAGCCCTTAACCCACTGAGCCATCCCGGCTTCCCCAAGATTTATTTTTTTTTGTTTGAGAGAAGGGGAGAGAGAGAGAAAAAGAGAGAGAGAAAGAGAGAGAAGTCTTCATAGTTGTGCATCATTAGTTGTGACATAGTTTCATTCCACACAGGTAGATATGGGACCATGTGGGGTGGGAACCGAACGGGGGTTCCGCGTGGGAGGTGAGAACCTTTGCTGCCATCCTGGCGGTTACCAGTTGTACTGTAGTGTAGGGAAAAGGAATTAGAAAAAAGTCAAAAGCTACGTGACATGAGTCTTGCAACACTGTCTAACACAAAGGAGACCAGTGACTTGAGTCTTGCAACACTGTCTAACACAAAGGAGACTACGGCCCTGAAAACAGGGCTGGTTAATGGTTAGCCTCGTGACAAGATAGTGTATACAGGCCTCAAGGAAATGTAGGGAAAAGGAATTAGAAAAAGTCAAAAGCTACGTGACTTGAGTCTTGGAAGCTGTCTAACACAAAGGAGACCACGGCCCTGAAAACAGGGCTGGTTAATGGTTAGCTTCTGACAAGATAGTGTAAACAGGCCTCAAGGAACCTCTAAGAAGAAGTGTATCTAGATTAAAGAAAGGACAATTAGTTCCTCATTATGGGAACAGGGTCTAGGGATGACCTCATTTAGGAGAACTTATTTTAAACTTATATGTAATCTTAAATTCTTTAAATTTTGTTTTACGGGAACAGACTATACTCCTGTTCCTGTAATTTCTTCATTATATGTTTTGATGACTGTTATTGGTAGGTAATCCTATAAATCAATAAAAACCGGCAGGGAGGAGAGCTCTTGGCTAGATGCCACGAAGAGCACTGGCCCTTTGCTCAGCTTGATTTTTCAAGACATTCCTGGTGCCAGGGTCGTCTCTGCGTCTCCCAATTCACAACACTGCAGTTCATCATATGGGTTTGCCAGGGCCAGGGTCAGGAATCGAACCCCAGACTGCACAATTGGGAGGCAAGCACTCAAATACTGAGCTATTCTGGTCTTCCTGTCCTTTGTTCATCTTGGGGTGAATTGTGATTCTTCAGGTTATAGAAGTTCAAAATCATTGAGAACAATTTATGTATGAAGTGGTATGGTGCAATAGAGAACATATATGGTCTTTGCACCTGGTTCCTGACACAAAGCTTCAAATATGCAATTTTCTGAGTGATGGGAGTGTCTTTGTTATACTAAGGAAGTAACTAATAGTGGGCATCCAGATCCCCTCAGAATTGGAGCTAGTCACCACATGATTGGTAGGTTGGAACTTTTGGGTCAGGTCAACCCAGGTGAGGGGAGGGGCTGGGATAGTTGAATTAACCTGGCCAATGATTGAATCAATCATGCCTATGTAATGAAGCCTACAGTAAAAAACTCTGGAGGGTGATGTTCAGGGGAACCAGCCTCCTGGCTGGTGAACACACTGATGGGCAGGGAAGATGATGCACCTCAACTCCATGGGAGAGAACACGGAAGCTCCGCCTCTGGGACCCTCCCTGACCTTGCCCCTGTGAGTCTCTTAGTTTCGCTGTTCCTGAGTTATATCCTTCACATTATAGCAAAACTGTAATAACACTTGTCAGCTAGTCCTGTGAGCTGTTCTAGTGAGTTATGTAATCTGAGGGGGTCATGGAAAGTCCTGAATTCATAGCCAGTCCGTCAGAAATGCCCTGGGACTGTGGCTGGAATCTGAGGTGAGGGCAGTGTCGACTGAGTCCCGAAACCCGTGCAGTCTGACGCTGAGTAGTGTCAGAAGTGAATTGGAGTAGAAATCGAAGAGGTGGCAAGCTAAATCAGGTAACTCAACACAGTTGAGAATCTTTAGAGGTAAAGTGACAGCCCAATCTCAATGCAGAGTAAGGCAGCTAAATTTCAGAGACAGTAGGGGGACATTAATGGAAAAGGCGGGCAACTTGCTCCTGAGATGAAGCTACACACTGTCAAAGATGCTGACTGGGAAACTTCACTCCTGTAAGAGGATTAAAATAAACACAGGTCTCCGATTTCCCGATTTCCCCTTTGCCTTTAGTCTTCCTCTTTTTTCTTTGTAATCACTTCTTTGTAGTGATTACTTCCCTGCCAGGGACATCCTTTAGGGAGGATATGTCCTATTGGAGTTCATTTCTGAGGCAGTCACAGAACAGCTGTGGGGACACCTCCCAGACTGCCTCCACAGCCCCACAAGGAAGGACAGCTTTGGGGTTGGAGAACTGGTTTGTTCTCAAACCAGTATTACCTTGACTGTTATCTCAGATACAAAAAGGAGATGTGGTGAGAAATGTTCCCACACCATGAAGATGCTCTGAGTTCTTAATTTTTGTTTTTAATTCACACAGAATGTCCACCCCAGATCCTCTGTAAGTCACCCATGGCTTTATCAATCCTGGTTTCCCAGGAGTCCAGGCTAGAGTAAGGTCTACAGCAGCGGTAATCAAACTTTTTGGCATCAGGGACTGGTTTCGTGGAAGACAATTTTTCCATGGACTGGGGGTAAGGGAGAATGGTTTTGGGATGATTCAAGTGCATTACATTTATTGTGCACTTTATTTCTATTACTACTACATTGTAATATATAATGAAATAATGATACAACTCACCATAATGCAGAATCAGTGGGAGCCTTAAGCTTGTTTTCCTGAAACTGCATGATCCCATCTAGAGTGCACTGTTCCCTAGATTCCTCACATGCGCAGTTCACAACAGTGTTCCAACTCCTATGAGACTCTATTATTGGGGATGCCAGGATGGCTCAGTGGGTTGAGCATTTGCCTTGTGTCTGTGGGATCCAGGGATCGAGTCCCAGCCCTAGCCTGTGCAGACCCATATGCTGAGCTGGGTGTGCTTCCCATGTAGGAGGTTCCCCTGGCTGGTTCTTGCCCTGCGTGGTCCTGCACCCACCAAAACTATGTCAAAACTGATGATGTAAGGCTGTAGAGACTGCTCTGGGCCCTCCCTATCGAATAAAATAAATCTTAAAAAAAAAAAGTGCATTTATTATAATGCCACCACTAATCTGACAGGAGATGGAGCTCAGGCGGTCATGTGAGCAATGGGGAGTGGCTGTAAATACAGATGAAGCTTTGCTTGCTTGCTTGCCTGCCACTCACCTCCTGCTGTGTGGCCCAGTTCCTAACAGGCCACTGGTAGGTACTGGTCCACAGACCTGGGGATGGGGACCTCTGGTCAATAGAACACTGCAGCATAGAAGAATGAGGACATCTTTAAACAAAGTTAGTGGGGAAAGGACAGAGTAGTTAGTAACTAGTGTTGGGGCAACTAGGTAGCCATCTAAAACAGAAATTTTGGATCCATACCTCATATTGTGCATCAGGATAAATTCCAAATGGTTCAAAGATTCAGATATGAACAGTGAAAGCACACACACACAAGAAAACGTTGAGCTTAAAAATCTTACAGGTTTAAAAGAAAACAGGGGAAGCTAGGATGGCTCAGTGGGTTAAGCGCTCACTTTGCAGTGCTGGGGACCGAGGATCGAATCCCGGCCCTGGCCTGTGCGGAACCATATGCTGAACTGGGAGCTCCCCCAGTTCAGTTCTCTGTCTCTGTAGCTCTCTCTCTCTCTCTCTGTCAAAAATAAATACATAAAACAATATATAAAAAAATAAACAAACAAAAAAAACAGTACACAAAAACAAATGCAAAAATTTCCATGCCAAAAGGCTTTCTGGAAAATCAAAGACAAATGACAAACTGGGAGGTAGTTGTAACACATCATAAGCTATCACCTAAATATCTACTTGATGCTGGAGAGGTTGTGGACAAAAAGGAACCCTCATACACTGCTGGTGGGAATGTAAACTGGTACAACCACTATGGAAGGCTGTATGGAGAGTCCTCAAAAAATTACAAATGGAATTACCCTATGACCCAGCCATCCCTCTACTGGGCATCTACCCAAAAAACCTGAAGACCTTAATCTTTAAAGATGTTTGTACCTGCATGTTCATCGCAGCACTGTTCACAGTGGCCAGAACATGGAAACAACCAAAATGCCCTTCGATAGATGACTGGATAAAGAAGATGTGGTACATTTACACAATGGAATACTACTCAGCGATGA